>APFE031172573.1:0-58716 GCA_000404065.3 Pinus taeda | reverse complement strand
TATTATGGTCGGTACAAGGTGTTGCAAAAGATTGGTACTATGGCATACAAATTGGAGCTTCCTGCAGCTTCTCGATTGCACCCAGTTTTCCATGTTTCATTTTTAGATAAGGTTATAGGCGACAAGCTCCCAGTTCAAACAATATTTCCAGAACTTGACGAGGAAGGAAAAATTATATTGGAACCGGGAGCAGTCACAGAAACAAGATCTTGACAGCTACAAAATCGATCAATTTCGGAGTATCTTATCAAGTGGAAGAACTTATCTGCGGAAGATTCCACATGGGAGGATGATAATTTTATACAGAAGTATCTAGAACTACTCAAGCATTGAGGACAACACTTTTTTTGAAGAAGAGGGGCATGTTGGGTCCCTATAATACTAGTGATTACCCCATTACTGTGGTAGTTGTACCCCTTATTAATATTGTTGTGCCCCTATTGCCCCCATATTGTTATTATTGTGCCCCATAGAATCCCTCTATTGTTATTTTTGTGGCTTTATATTATTATTGTTAGGTTGGCTGGGTTGTATTGTGACTCCTTAGACTCCTATATATAGAAAGGAGGTTTTGTCATTTGAATCATCCAAGAATTGTTCATTTCTGTAATGTAAAGGAGGTTGCCCCCTTGAAGAGGCTGAATTATAAGGCGTTCAACTATCTTTTCTATCTTTTTGTGAGCTGGTTTCATAACAGAAAAGGTAAGAAATTTGAATGTCCAAAAGAATGTTGCTAGTTTTGAGTAGTCGAAGCAGTTTCTTACGAATGCTCCAATTCTAAAGATCGCAGATCCGAACAAAAAATCTGTGGTGTGTACAGATACTTGCAAGAAAGGACTTGGTGGGGCCTTGATGCAGGAAGGACAAGTAGTGTGTTATGAATCAAGCAAACGAAATGAGCATGAGTAGAATTATGTGACACGTGATCTTGATTTAGAAACGATCATCCATGCATTGAAGATGTGGAGGCACTATCTTCTTGCAAGGAAGTTTGTATTGAGTGATCACAGTGGATTGAGATATTTGTTTAAAGAACTGAATTTGAATGTTAGGCAATATATATGGTTGGCCACGATCAGTGAGTTTGAATTTGAGATCAGGTACATTAAAGGGAAAGAGAATAGGGTTACAGATGCTCTTAGCAAAAGAGTATAGGTAAATCACATAGTAGTTATGAGTTCATACGGGACATATCTACAGGATCAAATCTTGCAGGAAATACAGTAGGATAGCAGGTATAGGAAGCTTAGGCACAGGTTACAGCAGGATGCAGGTGGTCGGGATGTGGACTATTGTCTCATAGCAGATGGTTTGCTCAAATTTAGGGACAGGATCTATGTTTTGGACAAAAATGACCTCAAAAAACTTATCTTAAGGGAGTTTCATGCTAAGTCGTATTTAGATCATCCAAGATATCAGAAGATATTGGTAGCGGCGAATAAATTTTATTATTAGCTTAATATAAAAAAGGAAGTGGCAGAGTTTGTGGCTAGATGCTTGGATTGTCAACAGGTAAAATAAGAGTGTAAGCATGCAGGTGGTTTACTACAGCCGATTCTGATTCTAGAGTGGAAATGGGAGGTCATTTCCATTGATTTCATTAAAAGTTTCTTGAGGACATCTAGATAGCATGATTCTATTATGGTTGTAGTTGATAGGTTGATTAAGATAGTGCACTTCATTTTAGTGAAAACTACTGATTAAGCTAGTGATGTAGCACAAATCTTCATCAGAGATATAGTGAGGTTGCATGGTGTTTCGAAGAATATTGTGTCAGATAGGGATGTTAAGTTTGCTTCTAAGTTTTGGAAGGAGTTATTTTCAGGTTTGGGTACAAAGTTGGCCTTTAGTACAGCTTATCATCCATGGATAGATGGACAGACAGAGAGGATCAATAGAATTCTGGAGGACATGTTGAGAATGTATGTTATGCATTAGCAGCGAAAGTGGGAAGAGTATCTTCTACTGGTTGAGATTTCTTAAAATAATGGTTATCAAGAGTCACTAAGGATGAGTCCATTTGAGGCACTCTATGGGTGGATTTGTAATACTCCTCTCAGTTGGAGTGATCTAGTGAAAAAAGATATTGATAGAACCGAACAGGTTGGAAGAAATGGAACATGAGATGCAGGTTATCAAGAAGAATCTAAAGGTAGCACAAGACAGGCAGAAAAGTTATACAGATCAACATAGCGAATTTAAGGAGTTTCAGGTTGGGGAACATGTGTATTTGCGCATAAATCCCAAGAAGAGATCCTTGAGGATTGAGTCGTGTGCGAAGCTATCACCTTGGTATTGCAATTCTTTCAAGATCCTTGAGAGGATTGAACCAATGGCTATAGACTTGCACTACCTCTGACAATGAAATTCCATGATGTTTTCCATGTGTCATTACTTAAGATGTTAAAGATGTTGATCATGTGATTAACTAGTCTGTATTGTAGGTGGAACCAGAAGGAGAATTCCAGTCAAAACCTCAGTGTGTTTTGCAAAGAAAGATGCTAATGCTCTAGAACTGAGCAATCAAGTAGGTTAAAGTGCAGTAGAAGCACTTTGGGCTCATTGAAGCTACATGGGAGATGGTTGATCAGATGCGGGCTATGTATCATTCATTGTTTTTTGGCTGAGAAAAAAGTAGTTTTGGTATATGTATATATGTATATATGTATATGGATGTAAATATGCTCTGGAACTGAGCAATCGAGTAGGTTAAAGTGCAGTGGAAGCACTTTGGGTCTGCTAAAGCTACATGGGAGGTGGTTGATTAGATGTGGGCTATGTATCCTTCATTATTTGTCGGTTGAGACAAAGCAGTTTTGGTATATGTGTATATGTATATGGATGTAAATACCAACATGAGCTTTGTTATAAAGCTCCAATAAGCGGTATGATGTTTGTCATGTTGGTTTGATTTTCAGTAGGTTGTTCATTGTAAATATTACAATGATCTAAGTTATAAAGTTACATGGGCAGTATGTTTTTCTTTTAGCAATCTTACCAATTGTAGGTGTCATTGAACACCGCAGACATTGTTCCTCAAAGGGGGAGGGGTTTATAACAGGCCCAAGTTAAGATTTAATGTAATAAAGTTAATAAAGACAAAATAATAACCAAGGTCATGGGAAACGTATTCCAAGTTGAATGTTGGATGAAAACATAGTATCACGTGTGATTAATTAATGGCTATGGAAATGCATGAGACATTAGTTGGAATTTTATTTATGAAAATAAAGGAAAATAGGAGAAAAGGAAGGTGAAATGTCACAGGTTTCATGTGAGGAAGAAATTGAAGGAAAATAGAGAGAAATGAAAAAAATAGAGGCCTCAATGATAAAAAGGCTTCTGAGGTTCAATTCACAACCTTTTGTTAGTTCATTTTTGGAGCTCTCTCTCTATTCTCTCTACTCTCTCATACTCTTGAACACTTAGAGTTTCTTGGATCAGTCTTGGAACATTGTGGCATAGTTGGGATTTGGGGAAAGAAAGCAAAGGAAAAGAAGAAAAGCGCAAGAGGAAAACATGATCAGCAGCTACAGCAGGTTTTTCTTGCAAGCACCGAGTTGCATGTATTATTTCCTTGATAGTTTTGACATGCATGGCATACGCATGTGGTTATTTTGTTATGATCTGTCATTGGCATGGAGGATTTCCTAGATTGACAATGGTTTTTCCTAGCCTTGTCATTTCCTAAATAACCATGGTGTTGTGGGTTTTACCTTTCATTTTCTCCTTGGTCCCCATGTTCCTTATCATCGTAGGTTGAGTTATTAGTTCCTCGAGCCTCGATTGGACAAACACTTTGGAATCCCTATAACAGTTTGTGTTGACTTACTAGTCTTGGAAGCCTTAGTTGGACAACTGCTCTGGAGCCCTTAGTAGGTTGAGTTACTAGTCCTGAAAGCCTTGGTTGGACAAACGCTCTAGAGCCTGGTGGCAATTGTAGGTTGAGATATTAATCCTAGAATTCGGGTTGGAACAAATGCTCTAGAGCTCTAGACAACTTGGGTAGAGATCGATCTAGTGATGGTTAGTGATGTTCGATCGTGAGGTGGAATCACTGGTTAAGGGTTGAGGTGGTTTGGTCTCTAGAAGCCCTGGTTTGGTTTTCTTGGTTTATTCCATGAGATCCCACATTCATGCTTGGGATATGGCACGGGGATGATTCGCTGAAAGAAAATTTTGGTTCATCTCAATCTATGGTTGGGTGGTATTTGGAAGTCCCTAGCTTGTTTGGATTTGCATATATTAATAAAAACTATTTTCCTCTTGTGTTCTATGTGTAAGTGTACTTGTTATTATGTGGCTATGATAATTATTCTATTATTGTTGTTTATCTGGATATGTTGGTTACAAGCATGGTTTTATGATAGTCTTGAGTTATGGCTCTCATCATGTTTTGGTTAGTAGATGAAGTGTTAATGAATTAATGACATAATAGATGATAATGCAGCTATTGTGAGAGGGCATCAAACCTTTTTGATAATCTCAGATAAGTATAAGGCTCCTATGTTTAGATGTGTATTTATGACTTGTACATTACATGTTCATGATGTGTTTGAAGAAATGTCTGTCATGGTTAGGATGAGTCAAGTCGGGTCCTTATTCAAGGTTTGCATTAGAGGCCTTGTCTTCTTGTTATTTATAATTCCTAAGAGTTTCATCAAGGTTTTGGCAGAGGCCTAAGTCCTAGCCCTGAAAATTTAGCTCAAATTTTGGGGTCGTTGGCATAGAACTGGCTGGAAAAGACTGCAGTCGCTGGGAAGCAGGCCTGTGGGAGCGACTAAAGGATTTCAATTGCATGGAGGCCTTATCATGGGAGGGGCTAGGGGTTTAGGTCATTGAAAATCTAAGTTAACTCAGGGGTTTCACGCCTGGGGTGGTTAGTTAGCTCTTAGGGGTCCTATAACACCTAAGGGAAGTCTATAAAGTTTTGGTTCATCGGTTCCACTTCCTTAAGGTGACCTAGGGAGTTGAATCATTTCATGGTAACTCTTCGTCACATATTTACCCCGGTGGACCAATTAGCTTGGGTAAGTGTGGGATGAGAGTGTTACAGATAAGGAGTTGATGCAATACTTCCTTGGTTTGGAGGTGTGGCAAGGAGATGGAGAGATATTTGTTAGACAGAGGAAATACATCATTGAGATATTTTATAGATTCCATGTGTGGGATTGTAAGCCCATGGACACTCCTCTATCTACTAATTGGAGGAAAGAGGATGCTTCTACAAGAGAGGCAATAGATGGTACTATCTACAGACAGTGGGTGGGGTCCTTAATGTACTTACTGAACACAAAGCCGGATATTTGTTTTGCAGTTAATCATCTTACTCAGTTTATGGTGGAGCCTACCAAGCTTCACTGGAAATTAACAAAACATGTTCTCAGATACCTCAGAGGCACAATAGATTTTTTTGGTTTACGGTACAAGAAAACAGATGGAGTGAAGCCTCAAGGCTTCACAAATGTAGATCGGGCAAGAAGTCCATCAGACAGGAAGAGCACATCAAGAGTTATCTTCAATGATGGTCGAGCAATAGTTTCTTGGTATAGCAAGAAAAAGAGATCTGTAGCACTTGGCTCAGCAGAGGTAGAGTATATGGCCTCAAGTAGCATACGAGGATATTTGGATGAGGAAGATCTTGGTTGGTCTCTTCAGACAGGGGATGGAGCCTACATTGATCCACTATGAAAATCAGAGTTGTGTCAAACTCTCTGAGACTCTAGTGTTGCATGATAGGGCCAAGAATATAGAAATCAGGTATCATCACCTGAGAAATTGTGTGCAAAGGAGAATTATCATGCTGTGGTACATTCCCACAAAGTAGCAGGACGCAAAAATTTTGACAAAGGATTTGTCAAGAGGCATGTTCGAGTTCCAAAGGAGCAGGATAGGGGTGGTTCATAACCCTTTTCTTGCTAAGAGGGAGTGTTAAATTGTAGCAAGAAAAGGTTTCATTTGATTTTTTCCTTGGTCAAATGGGGAAATTCAAAATTGCACATCAACGTGATGACTTAGGATGAGTGGCATAGCATTGTTACTTAGTTAAATCAATCAATTCGAGTTTGTGGGATAGAAGTAGATATGTGCATGAGTTGATTGTTAAGATCTAGCAATCACAATATAGTGAAGTTATAATTAGAGAAACTCAATTATCTGAGCTCTAGTAATGAATAGATTCAGTAAGAGTTTAGTTGAGTAGTAGTAATTATTGTTAACTCTCTGATCTCTCAATTAACTAATCAATTTACTAAAAACAGCCTTAGTTGCATGCAATTTGAATTGCCTAGTTGAGGTGGAGGAAAAGGCACATTGTAATTATCAATTATATATTATTGAGCGCAGGTTTTGCATTGGAACAAGTGAGCAATTTCTCTAGGATTTGCGCAAGGAAATAGGATATTTCCCTATTTTGTAGGGGCTAATTTCCTCAGAAATTGCACAAGGAAATAGGAGGAAGGTTGAGGCCTATTTTGGCTACGTATTGGTTAGAGAAGGAGGAGATCGATATTACAGTGTAGGTTGAGCTTCAATGATTGAAGTGGTTATTGTAACAAATCCATATTCTCGTCTAATTTAATACAAACGGAGGAAGGGTTTGGAAATGTTCATTGCCTCCTAACTTGATTCACCCTACGAGAAGATGGGTTTGGAAATGCTCATTTCCCCCTGATTTGATTCACCCTACGAGAAGAGGGGTTTGGAAATTCTTAGAGGTTGATATATCCACAAGTATATATATATATATATATATATATAAAGAATATGTTAATTGTTAAAATGCAAAAAATGGCAGAGGATGACTAATGATTAAAAGCCAAGTTAACTTGAGTAGGTGTTCAACACACTTTTTAATGTATATTCAATTTTTATCAAAGTTGGTCTTCTCAAAAGTATGCATAATGGGTACTTGTTGGATTTGAAATTTAATTATGCATCCAACCAGTGTCTACACTTGACATTTGAGTAAAACTATAAGAAATCAGCCAAACATACAATTAAAAAAAGTACTTTTTCTTCTTTTCCCTTTAAAATATTTACATGTACCTCTTTTTAAATTTAAAGGATTTTGATTGGTTTACATATTATGACATGGAAATTACATGAAAATTTCATGGCCACTTTCGGGCTGAAATTCCCTCTAATGTTAAGTCATCAGCAAGCTCAACATCCATCATCAAGTGGGAAACATCTAATATGAAGTGGAAGGGCCTTAGGGAAATGGTGTGCAATTATCATTCATGAAGTATAGAGAAGCACTACCAATGTCCTCCATAGGACCATGACTATGTGTGAATCATCATCAAGTATAAGATCAAAGAATAAAGTAACATCCAAACATGGACACAAGAGTCATTAAAGCATAAAAAGTGGACCATATTCAATGTTAAAACTTTGTAAGTATATCACACAAAATATCTTCTTCAAACTTTACACTAACTTAAGACCTTTACAAGTCATATTTAAGCATGGGAGGATCAACAAACGACTTTATTAGGTACTCTCAACCCTAGGGGGAGGAACAATTCCTACGTCGGCCCTTCAATGAATAAGTGTGGTGATGAGTGATATGGTCTCGAGCGTGTTTCATGAGAGATGTCATGACTTTATACATGTGTTGCGCAAGACCATCATTCATGAGCACCTTTGTAAAGTGAGTGTTTTCATTACTCGAGTTACCATTTCCTTAAAATTGCTTTTCCAACCATTATTTAGTCTTTTTCTCTATTGTGGTTTGGCTTACTCAGCAAGCTTTGATTTCATTCCAATCCCCTTTTAATATGGGTAGTTTATCACTCATAGAGGTTGGGATGCTTATATAAATCCCTTTTACTTTAATAGGCGTGATATGTGTGGGTCTGGGGTGATGGCCTCAAATGAGGGCTTAGAACTCAAGTTAACTTGGCTTTTAATCATTAGTCATCCCTTGCCCTTTTTTTGCATTTTAACAATTGGCATATTCTTTTAAAATCTTTTCTCTTTTTTGCAGATACATCAACCTCTAAGGATTTCTAAACCCCTCTTCTCGTAGGATGAATCAAATTAGGAGCCAACGAGTGACTAACATCTACCAAACAAAATAAAGGACAATGGATCAAGGACAAATTACAAGTGTTAAATAGCAGGATGTGGACACACTACATCTATCAATGTCTCCTATTAGTGCCCCGTCTCGACAGTGAAAAAAAGACACCAAAGTGGTGACACTAGACTAGGAGGAAAGAATGACCACCAAGGTGAATTAAAACAAGTATGACTTACAAACATCATGATCCATTATCTTATTTCAACCCAAGATCCTTACTTAGATGCCTAAAAGGTTGAATGTAAGCACTACATATGAAACAATAACTAATGTGCCTCATGGTCATTAAGTCGCCTTCATCAAAAGAACATGATCTAGTGGGTAAGTTGACCAATGAGTGGGTGAGAGACATTTGTGAAGATATTATATGAGGATCATATGAGGCTATTGGCTAGGAATTTGCATCTTAGTAGAAAAAATTCCACCTAAGGTTACCCATGTATATGGATGGGTAACACTACACAATATATTGATAAGGCTACATAGCTACCATCTCAATCAAATATGTGGAGGTGCTTATTTGTAGGAGACACTCCACTTTGAATGAATTTTGCAATGTGCAACAAATTCAATAACTCCTTCACCACTCATGAATGTTAACGTGTTGCCATATAGGACCTAGTTTGCATCCAAAAATGTTATTTTCCTACTAATTTTCTTCTCTTACAAGTAGAAATTATATATTAAGTTGAAGCCACTCTCAATGAGGCATGCTCCTCCTAACCCTCTTTCCCATAACTCTAATGACACGAGTACTTTTGGTCTAGAGACCAGTCTCACCTGAGTTCCAAATGTGATGAGTTGGCTTCATATATATTTACAGGGTTTTCATAAAACCCACTCTTAACTAATGGTTCAAGACTAATGACTTTGTCACAATCCAATGTTTCAATTGTACATAGCATAAGATCAAGGTGCTTATTTTTTAAACCAACTCACCATCCCTTGACAAGTTTAGTCTCTCTAGCATGTGAGTGCTACTTATGCCTTCAACTACATTATCTCTAGTTCATGTCTCAAATCAATCATGTCCACATTTATTTTAGTCCACTTACCATATTTTATAGTGGTTGTCCCACTAATCATAGCACCTTGAATTTGCTCTTTTGGATTTATATCTTTACTCATTGTCTAATTCTAATTTACATGCCTCTTTCACTATTGTTCAAAGGCATTGTCTAAGTCTAAACTAGGTTCTAATTCTAAAACAATAAGAGTGGAAACAACATATGCTAAGAAATTTGCACAATAACATTTTTACATTGCACTCTAGGCAATAATGCATCAAATTTAATTATTTGTCATAAAGGATTTTATTATGAATTACCAAAAAACCATTTCTCCTAAATTATTTTGATGAGTTGTCTTGTTTATGGATTGAGGAATTACATTTCTCATCCTAAGGTTGAAATTATCCATTCTTGATCCTTATATGTGAATGATGTGAACTTTATTTTTCAAATCCCATTGAACATTAATTACATATATTGGGTGTGGGGCTTAATTATTTTATAGATTTTTCAAAGGTTTTTGTTTCAATCATGTTGAATCCTTGTTCCTAACCGAGCAACAATGTCGCTCGTTTAGTCACCGTCAAGGGGGTTTGGGTGAGGGAGCAATGGCGACTTTTATGAGCCCCGCTTGGCGAGAGTTCGGAGGCAACTCCCCCGAAACTAAAAATAGATGAAATGTTTCCTTGTGAAATTTTGTAATTTCGTAGTCAATCAGGGGCCTCCATTAGGCAGAAGCTCTGATAGTAGAAGTTATGTTAATGTAGGGTTTTTTCCCCTAGAAAGCAACCCTCGATTTATATGAAGGAATTTTATTGCGTTTGTATATGATTATTCTGAGCGTGAAAGAGAAGAGATTGTGTGAGAGCAAAGATGAAATTACAGAGGATTTATTGTAGGTTGTATCTCTTCGTTTTGTTAGATAATATAAAAAGAATCACTGGTTGTTTCTCCATGAACATAACCCAAATTGGATAAACCACATATATCTGTCTCTCTTGTTTTATGTATTTTAGTGTTTGTGTTTATGCAATATTGTATGTGTTTCATTGCTCTGTTAATTAATTTCTAACAACATAAATATATCAATATATATTTCCATTCATTGCAAATTTCAATGAAAAGATTATGTTCACTAGCAAAAGTACCAAGTTTCAACGGAAGATGGTAGCCCAAAAGTTGCAATTAATGAGAGAGAGGTGTGAGAACTTGCTCCTAAAGACTAATTATTATAAAAATGTTAAACAAAATTTTGGTGTGGTTGCATAAATAGTTATGTATGGCTTTTCACAATTTGTACTTTTACAAGTATTTGATCTTCATATGAAACATTGTTTTGAAAGTAGATGGACTTTAACAATTAATACTAGATTTTTTAATGAGATGTGTAATTATTTTATAAAACCTAATCAAGAGGTTTTTGCAATGCAACATATTAGATATCATTTTTAGGAATTAACTATGCATAGTAAGTCATTAAACTATGACCATATCCATGAGTATTAGCCTCAATGAACCAATTCTCATGATTTTGAATAGTCCACATCAACTCATTACATCGAGTGATGTTCATAGGGGGTGAAGAAGTTGAAAATGATAATAGTGAAATAATCACATAGCATTCACCTCCAAGGCCTATACCTAGTAACCAAGACTATCTAAGAGGTGAGTCATCCCAAGACTCCTTTAATTCAAACATGCTTAACTATGGAGTTTTCCCCACAATGAAGCCCACTTGTTTGCCATTCCATTTGCAAAATCTTAGCAAGTATTATGCACATATAAGCTATTCAGTTAGAGCTCCCTTCACTATATAATTGAAGGACTTTTACATTGCAACATATTAGATATCATTTTCAAGATTAACTATGTAAAATAAATCATTAAACTGTGATCATATCCATGAATATTAGTCTCAAATGACCAAACTTCTTATAATTTTAAAAAAATCCACATAAATTACTTCTAATGATACTTACCTCTAATAATACTCAGAGTAATATCAGACCCATTACCTCTAATAATACTCAGAATAATATCAGACTCATTACCTCAAAAGATACCCATAATATTTCAAATTCTTCATTGCTAAACTAATCTCGTACGTATCATATTTACCCCCATAAATGTAAATTATCATCTCAACTTTTCAATGTAGAGTCTTACCTCCTATTTCGTCATACTCCAAAAAAAAAACCATCGACTTTAATTTCAACCATATAATAACAATCTCGGCCATTTATAATATAGACATTAATTTCAACCGCGTATATAATAACAACGTTTAACCACTTATAATTAAGTAAACATATAGACATAAAAATTACAGCAACAAAAATGGATGGAAACTTTTTCTTGAACGATATATATATATATATAACCTTTTTGCAATTTATTCAAAAAGTGAACAATATGCATATAGTTTTTATTTTGTTTCAAATTAAAAACAGGGTACCATTAGTGACAAATGCCACATTTACCACACAAGTCAAACATATCGAAAAATTCAAGACACGCTACCTAAAATAATATAAACATCTCTTCAATGGAAAAGGTGATCTGGTCTCTTTTCATAACTCATAAAAATAACATAATACAAAAAAGTGACCTCAGGACCTGTGGTCACTTTGTTTAGCGAATTAATACCTCCATGGGGAAAAATGCGAAAGGTCATTTGATGCTGTTATATAGCATATAGCCTTAATAGTAAAATTTAGACCCACACCTAAGCTGAATACTGAATAGAAGAGTGTTCTATGTAGTACGGAAAAAGAAGACTTCTGTTTGGAACTGTAAATATCTCCAGGATCCACCTAAAGCGATGAACTATACTTGCCCTCTTGTACCCCTACCTCCTGTAAGAAGTGCTCGGCTTCTAGTGCTGCCATGCATCCTGTAAGACAGAATGAAATGCATTATAAAAACATAAAAATATTTCAATTTAAAATTAGCAAAATAAGTGTAAATTCATTTTAATTTTAAATTATCAAATATTAAAAAAAAAAAATCACATACAAATATTCAAATTTTTAGTTTTATTTTACAAATAATTTTTTCAAAGTTTATTCCAGTTGTTTATATATATATATAAAGATTCTCATTATTAATTTAAAGATTTTAAACATTATGCAATGTGCATACGAAATAATAATAATATTATAAATAAGATGCGACTCTGCGAGTATATAAACCAATATAATAATAATAAAACTGTGTCTTTCTTAAGCAGAAATGTTTCATTCTATTCTTCTATGTTCTGAACTAAAGGTATGTCTCTCTTAAGCAGAAATGTCCGATTCTATTACTCTACGTTCTGAACTAGAGGTATGCCTTTCTTAAGCAGAAATGTTTCATCCTATTCCTCTATGTTCTGAAAGCTCAAATGTTTCATCCTATTCCTCTATGTTTTGAAAGCGCAAATGTTTCATCCTATTCCTCCATGTTCTGAATTATGGTATGTCATTCTTAAGCAGAAATGTTTCGTCCTATTCTTCTATGTTCTGAACTAAAAGTATGTCTTTCTTGAGCAGAAATGTTTCATCCTATTCCTCTATGTTCTGAACTAACGGTACGCCTTTCTTAAGCAGAAAGGTTTCATCCTATTACTCTAGGTTCTAAACTAGTTATTTTCATTGCTCTATGTTCTGATCCCTGAGGCTGAGTTAATTTTATTTGAAAGACTGGGATCTTGATGCAAAATTCAGCTATTTTTCCCCTCATATTACTTTGCTCTGACCCTGACCATATACCTAGTGCAAACAAGCATTTATTTCTGTTCAGTGCAACTTAGTAAACCGGAAAAGAAAAAAATTAAAACATGCTCGTCTTTCCATGTAGCTTTTAATAATTATTCAATATAAAAAAAAAAGGCTATAAAATTTATTTTAAAATTATGTTAGTAGTTTTGGTGCAAGTGTTATTTAATAGGGAAAACATTAGATGGATCTTGATTCGCTATTTGTCAAGGTAATGAGGAGGAAATTTTTAACTGAAAGGTAATGAGGAGGAAAGAAAATTGTATACCAGAGGTAATGGGATAGGTGTATTACAAGTCATGGATTTCAGTATCAACAATTAGTTATCTTAATGTCAACAATTAGTTACCTAAAGCCATTTACCTATTTATTCTTAAGAAAAATACATGTTTAACAACTAGGTTATGAGAACATGGCCAATAACAGCAAAGTGGAGAAAAAAAGGGATAAACTCTAATATAGAAAATATTCCAATAATCATAAAAAATTGAAGATTCAATTTGAAAGTTAAACACAAAATGCAGATAAATGTGTATGTGAATATTATTTATTAAAATTCAAGCAAAATAAGCATCCAAATTCATGGAGCATCCAAATAAAAGGAGAACAATCTCCGAAGTTCAAAAAGATCCAAGGAATCACTTAGGGGAAAAGACTAAATGCAAATAAATGTGTATGTAAATATCTATTTATTAAAACTCAGGCAAAATAAGCATCCATGTAGCATCCAGATCAAAGCAAAACAATCTTCAAAGTTCAAGAACGATCCAAAGAATCATATAGACTAACTGTAAGAATGTTATAGCAGCTCAAGAGCCCACTGTGACTAAGAAAATGACCAAAACTCAAACAATGATGAAAATATGACGCTACTGTTTGCATATTTAAACAACCACAAGCTCTTCAGATTTACGTTATTCATCTGACATTATGATCTCTTGCAATACACAAGTCCAAAAACATGTGTTCCTTTTATATATCAGTGTTTCTTTAAAGGGAATTGAAACGGTCTCTAGATAAACAACAAATAGTATACCGAGCAACAGAAGAAATTCAAGTTCACCAAAACAAACAATTGAGAACACTCTAGGTAACCCTCCTCAACAGTGTAGTTAAACAAAACATTTTACAATGGAAATTTTTTTTTTTTTATTTCAGAGCATTTAGGGTTTAGGTGGTGAAATAGTAAAGTAAAAATCCCGTTGAAGAAAGGTAAGAGAAGATGATCCAAATAATAACAGTGTCTCGTTAAAGGAAATCGAAACACTCTCTAATACAAACAACAATAATATACTTAGCAAAGTCTGGCTGGGGGGGAATACCGCACAAGCAATTAAATCCATTCTCAGGCATCCTGAGTCGAGATGGACTGCAGGGGCGGGCAGAACTCGTAATGATAAGAGGCAGGTGTCCCGGTATCTCAAGTCTAGTGGGTCTGTCCTTGTGGCAGAAACGGGGCCAACACCTTGCATTTCTGACTTTGGTCACCCCAAACCTTGTATGCCAGCTCCAATGAGCAGAGCTGGACCACAGCATGGATCCCAGTTTGAGGACTCCAAGGGGGAATTTGAGCGGAGCTGGACCGCAACGTGGATCCAGTTTGACGACTCCAAGGGGGGATTTGAGCAAAGGAGAGAAGCGATACCCTTACTGTTGTGCGAGCAAGGACCAAGGAAAGATGGGAAGGGAATTGGGGGCAACCGGGTTGGCGAGAGAAAATTCGCAGTTGGAATTTTGTAAAGAAGAATTACAGTGAAAGGCAGCAGGTCGTAAATGAAATTCGGATTGGTTTTAATGTTTGCACTTATGTTAACATTGCAGATTTATTTAACTACTCTACCATTCAGACTCCGACACTCCGTCATCAGGAGCAGGTAAGAACGCGAAAGGGGTGGGGATTGAAAGAATTGCAAAAGGAAAATATGGTGAAGGCAGAAGCGACGCAGGGAAGAAAAGGAGGTTGGTGGGCAAGTAAACAAGTAGAAAAGAAAATGAAGGATCAGGTGGCCTCAATGCAAAACCCAGCGAAAAAGGGGAAGGAAAACAGGTGAGGAAAGCATGCAAAATTTAATTTATGCATACCATGCAAGAACGCCAGCACAAGTAAAAGTTGTAATAGCAACTCGGGTGGCAAAGTTAAATGTCAAGGCGGTAAATGAAGAACTTCCAATGGAGGATTGGGAGCCATTGCTCATCGACCCGGGGCATACCAGAGGCCGTCAAACACTGTTCAGACAGACCATCTAGCAGCACTGGGTCATGAAGAACCTGCTGGCCAAGGCCATGATAACATACAGGGACAGAGAAGAACCAGAGCAAGCCCATCAGGAGGAACCAAGTCTAAAGGACATCCAAAAGGAAATCCAGGCGGTGCAGGTATAGCAATATCACCAGAACCTCCGTTTTGGGCAAATGGAAAAACAAATCCAAACCTTGCTGCAGAACAAAGTGCCCAGGTCAAGTGCTAAGGACCCGACACCTATTGAGTCATCTGATGACTGATGTAGAGTAGTAGAAAGTAAATTTTGTTTTTATGACGGATAGCATTTACTTTACAAGTCAAAGGATTAAGCATATAGTAGATACGGTAGCAAACTTAGCATGGAGGATAATGATCAGGCCGCTTAAATTTTGGACGGCTTATGGTGTTGATCGATGGCCAACAAACCTGGTTTCGATCAGGGGGGTTGAGGCCACCAAACATATTTATGTTATCTGCTTATAGATAATTAATAAAAGAAGGAAGTACTACCAAGCTTACACCAAAAAAAAAACAATAATATACCTAACAACAGAAGAAATTCGAGTTGGACAAACAATCAATTGAAAAAAACACCCTAGGTAAGTCGCCTCCTCAAGAGGTAGTTAAACAAGACATTTTACTATGGAAATTTTTTCATTTCAGAGCATTTGGGTCATAGGTGGTGAAATATTATATTAAATATCCCTTGAAAGGAAGGTAAGAAAAGATGATACTAATTTCTTGATGGTTGAAGATGATGCCTCAAAGCCAAAAAGGAGGATCAGTAAAAAGATTGGACAACATGAATTTGCTAACAAAACACACCATGCAACCCCCTATGTGGGTTGATATATGATCCACGACAATATGGTGCAGGATTAAAAAAAAAACTCAACCCCATCTTTCAAGAAAGGGATGTACCACAACTTTATTATGAACCAACAAAACCTACAACCCTGGTTTTCAAAATTACAAGCACCACAATCCATAGCACAGTGTTGCAAGCCATCAAGCCCAACCACCAAGTGTTGCAGGCCAACAAACCACACAAACCTGGGTTTCAAAACCAGCATGCCCTAGCAATCTGGTATTGCGCATTAGCAAACCCCACAACCTAGAGTGTGAAAATTGACACCCTGCAACTCCGAGACACAGAATGAGCATGATAAAGTAGGCACAAGTATTATGTAAATTTTGAATCATAACAAGAACTCTAGTGAAACTTGTGTTGGAAATAGTACCAAAGAGAGGTGTTAGTAGGGTTTTATCCCTTTTAGCCTAGTGAGCACATTAATTACCTTTGTCTTGGAAACATTTATGAATTACATTAATGCCATGAGTGGAAAAGGTACTTAGAAGTGGTGTACCATATATTTTTCCTAATATTAAAGTCACTTGTACTTTATAAAGTGACTTTATGTGTAAAGTACATATGGTACTTTTCTAATATTAAAGTGAGTTGAAAAATCACTTTATGAGAAAAACAGAGAAGGTACACAACTTGAAAAAAGTACTAAGAGACTTTTAAGTGATGGGCCCAATGTGTGAGGGGGGTCATTTGAGATAATTGATCTCAACCACACATCTTAAGATTTGGAGATTAAATCTCAACCATTGGATCCTAAGTTAAGGAATTCAAATTTTTTCCAGGGAGACAAAAGAGGAAAAATGGATCTCATTTTTCACTTCACACTTGAGAGAGAGCACGAGCAGAAGACGTGAGAGGAGAAACTTCATGAAGGAGGAGAAGTTGCAGCAAATAAAGGAGGTCTCAAATTTCTAGGAGGTAGTTGTACTTACAGCACAATTTTCGAGGAGAGAGGCTACACAAATTTCAAGGAGAATAGCACAGAAATCAAGGATGCACGAAAATCAAGGAACAGACCAGCATGAATTTCGAGGAACAACAGTAAAATTCAAAGCACAAATTTCAAGACTGTCACCTACAGGCAGCGTGATTTTCAAGGCAGGTTTCAAACGCTGTTTGGCACGAATTTCAAAGAGGTACAATTAGCTTTTTGCACAAAAAAGGAGAGCACTTCACAAGCCTTTTGGAGGATGACATTAACTTGGAGGTTGTGCTTGGCAACAACTCCAAAGTCTACAGCAAGTATGGGGACAGTTTCATTTCAGAGGGAGTCATCACCTCCTCTGAAGGTGACAAATGTTCTTTATGTTCCAAGGTTGAAGAAGAGTTTGATATCAAACTCTAGCTTGGAGGACAGGTATGAGGTACTATTCCGAAACAGTCAAGTGTTGATTATCCCGGGGGATCCAATATCAAGTCTGCTCGTGTGATTGGAGCTCATAATGGGAGACTATTTAGACTTTTATTTCATCCCCTTAAAGTTATGGTAGTGCAGACCAGTGGCAACGAGCTATGTGAGTCGTGGCACAAGAGGATGACCCACTTGCACCATGGAGCTTTCAAGATGTTGAGGGAGATGATTACAGGGTTGCCTAACTTCAGCACAAAGCATCATGATGTGTGCAGGGTGTGCTTTGGGAAAGTACACCAAGACACATTTCCAGAGCAATGACAACAAAGCTGCAAGTATCCTTGACATGATTCATTCTAATGTATGTGATCCTATGTCCCATGTTTCATTGAGTGGATATGAGGACTATGTGACATTCATTGATAACCAATCCAAGAGGACTTGGATTTACTTCTTGAAGACCAAGGATGAGGTCTTCTGAAGATTCCAAGAGTTTAAGGCTCTTGTGGAGAACTAGACAGGGAAGCAAATCAAGGTGCTGAGATCAGACAATGGGGGGAGTACAATTCAACAGAGACGAGGGATTTTTGTGGGAGTGTTGGCATCAAGAGGGAGTTCATTGTGCCTTATCACCCTCAGTAGAATGAGGTGGCAAAGAGAAAGAACATGACCATTGTGGGTGCAACTAGAGCGATGTTGCGTGATCAAAGTTTACCTTTCTTCTTGTGGGTCGAGGCGTGTAACAATGTTGTTTATTTGCAGAACAGGGGCCCGCACATAATCTTGGGGAGCAAGACTCCTAAGGAGGTGTATACTGGCAAGAAGCCAAAAATTGGGCACATCAAGATATTTGAGTGCCTTACATATTCACAAGTCAAGGAGGAGACGAGGACGAAGTTGGAACCCACTGTAGAGACGGGTATCCTAGTGGGTTACAGTGAGACCAGCAGAGCCTACCGTATATATCTTCCGGCACATAAGAAGATAGTCTTGAGACAGATGTGACATTTGAGGAGGAGAGGGCTTTGAGGAGGTCTCGGTAGGTTGATCAAGTGGACCAGCAAGCTCCTCAGTAGGGGGCCACACCACAAGTTTCAGGTGCATCAGGTAGTACATCAAGATCAGGGGGTTCACCTTCTTCAAGGGTGACCAGTTCACAAGGCATAGTTTTGGTTGGTACTAGATCACCTGGTGCAGGACCAACACAAATTTCGAGGAGGAACAATGTTGGTCTAGCCCGAAATTCAAGGCACGAATCTCAAGACTGTCACCTACAAGCAACGTGATTTTCAAGATAGGTTTCAAAAATTGTTTGCCGCAAATTTTGAGAAGGTATAGTCAACCTTTTGCACAAAAAACGAGGCAACCTTCAATGTTTTTGAGGTAGATTCTAGGCACAATTTTCGAGGAGTTGAATAGAGATAATTTGCTAAATTTTTGGGCATGTAAATTTTGTGGAAACTTAAAAATTACAATGGGCACAAATTTCCAGAATTTGCATTTAATGCTACAGCTGAAAAGGGAGATAAGTACTGCGTTTATTTTATGTAATTGTCTAAATTTCTCAAGCAATAAAATCCTCCTTTGAAGACCGGTTTTCCCCAAGAGGCTATGGGGTTTTTTTCTCGGGGTCAACTTGACCAAAAACAAGTGTCTCATATGTGCGAATGCTTGCCAAAAATTATGTGTTAATTTTCAATTGACAAGAAAGTGAAAAATAGTAGAGGTACTCTTATAATGTTTGCAATGAATGCATACAAAAATGTATTTTAGCATGACAAAACATGTGGGTTGGGCCTAAACAAACACATGCAAACTTGTAAATTGGGTTAAGGGTGCAAATCATAAATTTTATACACCTTGTAGGCCAAAACAATACAAAATTACAAGGAAGGAGCACATAGTAGTGTACTAATGTATCCAAGACAAAGTAGGTAACCTAAACTAACCAGAGACACAACGATCTAATCCTATAAGAAGGAAACCACTATTACAAGAAAACCAGACAATTATGTAGCCATCAATACTACCCAACAATAGTCTGGACTTTGTAGTGAAGTGTATCAAGAGAGGATGCATGCTTCAGGACTAAATACAGGTATTCTTGTATTTATAATGAGTCTTTGTGGAGTTTGCAATTTTTTTCCCTTTGTAAGTTATACAAAGCACACACGCATCTTAAGTCTGAGCTAAGAGAAAATATTAGAGTAAATCCTGGAAAAAAAGATGTAATAATTGTTAGGTTTTGGAAATTTCAATGAATATCTCATCGTAGGTGAGCATGCAACAGTAAAAGTACATGGGAAAGTACTCCAACATAATGTTGAGGAGCTTTTTGTAATAAATGTTAATATTCGCAAGTTCAAGAGAAGATAATTAGCACAAAAGAACACTTTACGAGAATCTTGATGCTAAGAGTTGCACTTCCAAGGGGAGAGAGATGAGATTTTGTAGTTGTATAAATAATTTTCAAACATTATAGGAAACACATAATATTCACAAATTCAAGCCTCAAGGGCCAACTCAAATAGTGATCAAAGTGATTTGAAATCAAGCAAACTAAGAGTTCGAAGGTTCAATCTATCAGTTGTGACCTGGTCTATGGAAAGGAGGGCAAGTCATAGGCCCCCAGAGATATAGTGGTAGTGGCCAGAATCAACCCCGTGTCGCACGAGTACAATACTGACCTAGTCATTGATTCCTATGGGTTACAATATATATATATATATAATATATATAGAAAACAAATTTTATAAAGGTGAAAGTAAAATTCAAGCAAGTAAACATAGCCACCTTGCAACCAATCAACAATTATGTGGAGATGAGATTTATTAATTCCAAGATGCCACCCGATAAGCATTACAAATCTTGCACGGGAAGGGAAATTCAAGTAAGCAAGCATACCTATTAACAAGCAATCAACTATTGTGTGGGGAGGAGATTTTATGGTCATAGAAGCAATTCCAAGATGCCACAAGATAGATGTACCTCCCACACAACACACCTCACTATGGAGAAAGAGATGGCCAAGAAAACAAGCATACTTGCCTCGCAACCAAAACATTGTGAGATAGAAATAGCAACCACAAAACACGTCCCACTAAGGAGAAAGGAAAGGCCAAGCAAGCAAACTTTCAGGATGCTTAGTGCTTTAGATGTATCATTGTATGTTGTAATCCTACCTTAAAGGTATTCTGATTTAATGAAAGAGCCTTTTCAATGTTTCTTGCACATATGGTTTGTGACACATCTTAAGCAATAAGAATCCTAACACAAGTGTACTCATACTGCAACCAATCAACCAATCAATCAGGAGGGTGTGAGGAGGAGAGGAAGAATGTGCAAGCAAACATACTCATCCCACACACAATCAAACATTATGCAATTCCCAAACACCACAAGATAGGCATAAAACCCCCACAATACATCCCATGAAGGAGGGTGTGAGGAGGAGCAAGCTGAACAAGCAAGCATACTTACCCACAACCAATGAACCATTATGTAGAGAGGATATTTTATAGTCGTATAACCAATTCCTAGTTGACGTCAAGTTCCACATAGGAGGGGAAGGCCAAGTAGCAAGCATACTCACCCCACAACCAATTAAACATTATGTTACTCCCTTGTAGCTGCCCTCATTTGCATAAAGGTTGCAGAATGTTGGAACTTGTAAGTTGTCACTAACCAGTCTCACAACCACAGTGAGACAACACACAAGAGGAGATGAGACTTTATGGTTGTAAAAGCAATTTCAAGACACCACATGATAGACAAATCAAATTGTTGTTTTAGAGGGGCAACAATACATCACACAAAAGTGGCGCAAGCCAAACAAACAAGCATACTCAACTCAATCACCCATTAAGTAAAGTAGAGCCATCCCCATTATGAGTATCTATATTGAGACAAAAATCATGACAACTTAAAGAGTTATACGCTATCAGGTACTCGCACTCATAAACAACAATGTAAACTGTAAAGAATGCAAACAAAATTGATGCACACATTAGCCCAAAAGGCACTGGGATGGCATAAATCTGTACTGTTACACTCATACAGTAATCCTTTCACTCGAAAGTGCGTTAGCCTCCCACAGACACATTATGAGGTTTGGTCTTGGTAGGACTTTGAAAGCAATCAAGCTAAAATTAAAATTAAAAGAAATTAGATGAGTCGATCTGGATACAATTAAAACAAATAAGGGAAGTTGTGGCTGGAGATATTAATGACCAAAACCCGACCTTTCGGTGAAAATGAAACTGTATCCCCAATATTAATTAAATCTATGAAATTGGGTACCCCAAATTAATTAAATCGATAGCAAAAGCCCCAACAAAACACATACCTGTGCCAGCAGCGGTGATGGCTTGGCGCCATTTCTTGTCCTGAACATCACCGGCGGCGAAAACCCCCGGAATACTCGTCTGAGTGGTTCCAGGATTTGTCACAATGTAACCGTCTGAGTCCAACTCCAACTGCCCCTCCAGAAACTTTGTGGCCGGCTCATGCCCGATGGCGAAGAACAGCCCTGACACTTCCAACCGCGACTCCTCATTTTTCACTGTGTTCCGCAGATTGAGTCCACTGAGCGAGCCTCTCTCGTTCCCAAAAGCGTTGAGGACCTCCGTATTCCATATGACCTCGATCTTGGGGTTATCCAGCACCCTCTTCTGCATGATCTTGCTGGCCCTGAAGGCATCCCGCCTGTGAATGATGTAAACTTTGCTACCGTACTTAGTCAAGAAGTTCGCCTCCTCCATGGCAGAGTCTCCGCCCCCGATCACCGCCAGCGGCCGGTTGCGGAAAATGGGAGCGGCGCCATCGCAAACGGCGCAGGCGGAGATGCCCTTGTTCCAGAACCCGTCTTCTCCCTCGCCGGCACCCGGAAAATCCAGGCGCTTTGCCACCGCCCCCGTGGCAATGATGACAGTATCGGCGTCCACCTGCTTTGTGTCCGTGTAAAGCCTGAATGGCCTCACAGACAAATCGAGTCGCACAACTGTCTCCATGAAAACCCGCGTCCCAAAACGGAGACTCTGCTCCTTGAATTTCTCTGTCAAGTCCATCCCCATTATCCCCTGTGGGAACCCTGGGAAGTTTTCTACGTCAGTTGTAGTCGTGAGTTGGCCACCGGGGGCGATTCCGTTGGCCATCCATCCTTCGAAGAGAATGGGCTTCAGCTCCGCCCGCGCGGTGTATATCGCGGCCGTGTGCGCCGCCGGTCCGCTCCCTACTATACATGTGGCCGTTCTCATCCTTTCCAACTCTGCCTCCCCCGTCGTTCCCATTCTCTTCCTGAACGAATTTGTTGACGACAACAGAGATATGTTTCTTCTTCTTTCCGATCAATCACTCGGCCACACTGCCTTCCCTGCGTTTGGGTTTGAATTTATAGAAACAAAACATCTTTCCGCGCGTTCGTCATTGATGACGTGGCAAGCTTTATTATTTACAATCATCATTCAAATGGGTGTCAATTACCAACTGCTCTTTGCCACGTAGTTTTTCTGTGACAATTCTGCGCGATAATTACACACGGAACAATAATGATCGAACGCGCCTAGGTTCTTAGTCTTTTCGGTATTTGTTTTTTTCCTTTAAAATGGGATTAAAATGTGATTATAATTTGTTGTATTGGTTGGAATTACAGGTTTAAGAGGTTATTTTTGTTATAAAAAAATCCAAATATGTTTATTAATTAAAAATTAATGTAATTTAAATTATAATTTTATTATTTGTGATTTTTTATTAAAATTTTAAAATCGAGAAGGTTTAGATTTTTTTTTAATTTTTCGGATATGAACGGTCTACAAGTTTTCCTTATCCCTAAGTAAATACTCCATCCGAAAAAATAATAATGTAAATTATTTTTTAATTTTAAATTTTAAATTTAATTAAAAATTGGAAAATTTGTAAGTCTAAGCTGTTGAATCTATATAATCTTTAGTTTTCAAAGATTTTAAAAAAATATATTTTTTTATTAAAAATACAATTTAAAAGGGGAAGGGAGGAGCAAGAGGAGCTTTATTTAGTCCCAATGGAAAAATTGTGTCACAATATGCTTGGGACTTGGCCTAGCAACCAATAATCAAGCTGAGTATCTCACTTTGTGGAAAGGTTTGGAAATAGCTATTGCAAAGAAAATACTCAATCTAATGGTTTTTTGTGATTCAATGTTTGTTATTTGCCAAATGAACAAGGTTAAGAAGGTGACATGCTCTAATTTTTCTCTCTTGCTTCAAAGGATTATTGTAATTGCCTCTTAGTTCTAGTAGTTAGATCTCTCTAACATGTATAGGCATTTGAATTCAGTGGCAGATGCTCTGGCCAAGAAAATCTTATTTGGGTCAAGGCAAATTGGAAATAGATCATAGTTTCACTAATTTCCCCATCTCTTAGTCATGATTGGATTTCCAAAGTGCAATTATTTCCTTATTAAATTTGGCATCATTGAAAAAAACTTTTGAATCGGTTGGTGGTTCATTACCTTCGCTTAGCTCATCCCTTGGCCTGTCTCTAGAAAAGGAAGGACCTCGAGATCCAGCGATCTTTCCTTTTTCAGCCACAGATCCTCGAGGCTCCTTCCCAGTGTCATGTTATCAATTACAAGGGGCATGTTTCACTATCCCTTTCTAGTATTGAGTGTCTAGTCTATCTAATTCGTTCTTGGTGGGATTTGCTCTGGAATTCCTCGGCCGCAGAGTTTCACTCATCAAGCAATGGGAGGATTTAATCTTATTGTCCCATGGCATTCATCAGTCGTGTATTCCTTGTACTGATGAGAACTCTAATATGGCATTGGAAATCTTGTTGTAGTTTGGCTCATGGCAGGGCTTCAATGTTGTGTATATAATGAATCATTCAGCCTCCCAGTCTATCCAAGTGCCACTAATTCATGTTGGGATAGGAGTGTGGAGAATATTTGTGTGTGCTTTAGCTCATTGCATGGTGAGGTTCTATTCAAAGATGGTGGACCCCTTGGTAAATTTGGAGAACTTCAATGTTGACATGTTGTTTGATAGGTTACTAGAAGCGGTCGAATCACTCTTGGTTTCCATCCAGCAGTTGGAGGATATGGTTGAAAGGCAAAGGCAATCCTTTCAACTCTTCTTGGAGGCTAAGTTACTCATGCATCTGATGAAATGGAGCAAATGTTGAACGGTTTGCGTGAGGAGGTTAATTCTCTTAGTGCTCGAGTTCCTTCATTGGAGATCTCCAAGTCTAGTGGAGCACAACTTGACTTGGGGGGTTCCAATGTCACCTCAAAAAGGAAAAGACCTCGTCGTTGGCGAGGCTCTGACATCATGGGACATGGTCGTTGTTTATTATTGAGCTTCTTGTTGGTGTATGTTGTGGTATCGACAATTTTTTTATTATCTATGTTGCCATGTAAATTCTTATTAATACTTGGGTTTTTTGTCGAGTTTATAGTAGCTATGTTTTCAATATAGGAAGGATTCACAGGTTGAGAACTAGCAATCATTTTGAATGGACTAATGATCTCCTCTTCTGTCAAAAATTAAAAGCTTTGTGTAAGGGTTCTAGCCCATAATCCAACTTTATTAATATAAAAGCCCTTGCTCATTCCTTAAAATAAAATACAATTTAAAAGATAAAATATTGCAATCTCTTAAAAAAACAAATTAGAGTAGAAATGGCCAAAAATCACCTTCTTAAACTAAGCCATTAAAAATTTAACTTTTTTTAAAGTGATTTTATTTGGATTAAAACCAATATTTTGGAGAATTAAATTTTATAGTAAAAAAATTATAAATCTTAATTCCTATAAGATTATTATTAAATTTAAAAGTTTTAATTAAATATATTAATTTATTTGATAGTAATATTCATTATGTTTTAACTAAAAAATAAGTTTATTTTATATTAATATCGATTAACATTTTCAACTTAATTGGTCACTGTCGTGAAAATGAGATGTTATGTACTAAGATATTCAAGGTTCAAATCTCGTGACTTACCTGTGTCTACGGAAAGGACATACATAGGCACAACTTCAACATTTACCCGCTTTTATAATCCCTCTAGGTAAATGTGAAGCGGAGTACCACTATGACATGACCCAACCTCCTAGCTCCAGTTAAGGAAGTGGGGCCTACAACTAAGACTTATTGACCACCAATTAACATCTTGTGGGGCTTACAAGACACTCAGGGGCCAAAGAACCACCCCAAGTGACCAAGCCCTTAGTTGGGGCCCATTTTCACTGGCATAAACTCCCAACCTTATGCACAAGCGTAGAAGGGTGTGATTATAGGGCTCAAATCGCATGCATGATACTGCTTCCATGCAGTTATAGCCCAAAAACTCCCGTTCAAAAGTGTAACAACCCTAGTCAAAATTCCATGTAATAAAGTTGATAAAGGAAAAATAATAACCAAGGTCAAGGGCCATGTATTACAAGTTGAATGTTTGACAAAACATCCTAGTGTGGGTGTTCATTTGGTTTATTATGGCTAAGGAAATTGGCAAAGGTAATGGCAAAAACTTTGGAAAGGCATAAGGCATTAATTGGTATTTTATTTATGAAATTAATGGAAATTAGGAGAAAAGGAAGGTGAAAAGTCACAGGTTGCATGTGAGGAGGAAAATCAAGGAAACTAATGGAAAATTGAAGAAAATAAAGGCCTCATTAATAAAAAGGCTTTTGAGGATCAGTTGAGTTTTGGAGCTCTCTCTCTATTCTCTCTCTCTCTTGCACTCTTGGACATTTAGAGTTTTCTTGGAGCACTTCAGCTTTGGATCAATGAAAGCAAAGAAGACAAAGAGGAAGCAAAGATCAAGCAAGAAAAAGCAGGATCAAGCAGTGACAGGGGGATTATTGCAGGTATCCATTTGCATGTGTGATTTCATTGCTAGATTTGGCATGCATTTGTGTATTTGGTTCCCCTATTGTCATTAGCATGGGTTTCTCTATGTGTGACAATGTTCTTCAACCTTTCTTTTCCTTTTCTAGATAGCCATAGTGTGATGGGTTCTCTTGTATTTGGTCGAGCTAGATTGTCCGATGGTTTCAAAACTGAGTGAGGTGGTCTCTGAAAGAAAGAACACATGGCCTAGGAATCCCTGAACTGGACTAGGATTACGGTAAAGCTGGATTTCATGTGCCTCAAGGGGCCTAGGAATCCTTGACCATTGTATGGTGGGATATACAGTAAATCCTAGAGGTGTGTGCCCTTGATCAGGCCTAGGAATCCTTAGTCGGTGAATGGTGGGATATATGGTAAAGCCTGGAGGGTGGAGTCTTGATTAGGCCTAGGAATCCTCAACCGTTGTATGGCAGGATATACGGTAAAGCCTAGAGGTGTGTGCCCTTGATCAGGCCTAGGAATCCTTAGTCGGTGAATGGTGGGATATACGGTAAAGCCTGGAGGGTAGAGTCTTGATTAGGCCTAGGAATCCTCAACCGTTGTATGGCAGGATATACGGTAAAGCCTAGAGACTAGGAGATAGGAAAATTCATCGTAATGTAGGTGGAGAAATCCAGTGGCATCCATGCTTGTTTAGGGCTTAATGATCCAGTGAAATTGTGGTAGAGGTTGTGGAAACCTGGTTTGGTTTGGTTTTGAGTCCCACATTCATGTTTGGAATATGGCACGAGGGTGATTAGCTGAAAGAAAGATTTGGTTCGGCCAATTTATGGTCAGGTGGTTTATGGAAGTCCCATACCTAGTTGGCTTTTGCATTCATTAATAAGAGTTATTTCTCCTTGGCATATCATGTGTAAATGTAATGGCTTATATGTGGATTTTATGGTCGTTATATCCTTGTACTTACGTTGGTTATACTTTGGTTATGAGTATGTTTTATGACATAATTGATGTATGGTTCCATCATGTTTTGATTAGTGGTTGAAAGTACAATGAATATATGACCTAATAGATGATAATGAAACTATTGTGATAAGGAAACAATGCTTCTTTACAAATTTCAGATAAATATGAGATCTCTAGGCTCATATATGTTGTTATGACCTGTAAAGTACATATTTATGGCATGTTTGACGAAATGTCTGTTATGGCTAGCTGGGGTCCATTCAAGTCATTGATCAAGTTTTTTCATTAGTACCTTTGTTTCAGTTTCATTTATCATTTCTGAAGGTTTCATGAAGTTCTGGGCAGTGGCTTGAGCCCTGGCCTGGCCCTGAAAATGTGGCACAAAATCTGGGTCGCTAGCTTAGAACTAGCTAAAAAAGTCCACAATCGTTACCATGCCCATGTTGTGGGAGTGACTAGAAGGCCTCATTCACATGCATGGCTTGTCATGGGAGTGGTTGGGGGTCCAAATTAGTGAAATGTCAAGTTGCCTCAAGGGTTGGTCACCTGGAACGGTTGGCTAGCTCCTGAAGATTTTGTAGCATGTGTGGAAGGTTAGAATGGTTTTGTTCCATCGGTTCCACTTCTTTAACTGTACATTGGAAGTTGAATCATGTCATAGTAGCCTCTCGTTACATGTTTACCCCACCAGAACTTTTAACTTGGGTAAATGTGGGAGGAGGGTGTTAGAGAGTGGTATCAGAGCATGGTTCTCCCCTTAGACTGGATAGGTGGTGTGTTGGTCATGCATTCATGTCGATTGCATATTTGTGTTTTCTACGCTTATGGTCTATGTACTTGTTATGTATGCATGGTGGTGGCTATGGTTCCAGTGGTGTCACCATGTGGAAGTGGATGGTGTGTTGTTGGATGTGGTCGTCATGAGTGTATGTCGATTATGCATTGGTTATGCATGTCAGTGCTTATATATTGCTATGCATATATTGATATGGTTGTAGTTGTCATGCATGAGGTCCTGGTATGTGGTTGGTATGGTCATGCATTGATAACTAGATAGTGGTTAAATTGATGTTATATGTTGATGTGATTATGATTATACATGTATTGTGCTAATTTGGTTGATATTACAGATGAGATATCCTCCCTTGGACTATACTTTGGTATGTTTATTATGTTATGTTTTGGTATTAGCTGACATGGTGTACTTACAGGAAAGGGATCAAATATGACTAGCAAGATGGTAGACTACAGTTCATGAGATTATCCCTATGGATCATATGAGCAGTGTGGTGTTGGGCATTCTTCTGACTCAGTAGACACAATGAGAAGCTTGAAGGCAGAAATAAGAAGTTCCAAGGCAGATAATGACAAGATCATTCAAGCACATGAGAAACAAGCAGAAGTCAATGCAATAATCCTTCAAATTTTTTCAAAATTGCAGAGACAGGAGCTACTTCAGATCAACCATGGGCAGGAGGACATGACAAATGGGGCATATGGCAGTAGGTCTCATGGTGGGCACAAGTCGGATAGAGATGACACGATCAGAGATGGCAGGCTCTTGGATACTCCAGATAGGAAAGGTGATGGACACATGTTCTATTCTAGTTCTAGTTCCGACATACACCATGATTGTCATTGTTATCATCCTTATACGAGGAGTGACAAGGGATATTTTCCAAATGAGTTCAAGAAAACCAAGCCACCTACCTTTGATGGGGATTTAAAGAAGACAGAGGATGCAAATGCATGGATACTTGGGATGAAGAAATTCTTTTAGCTCCATGATTACATAAGAACATGAAAGCCATAATAGCCATCTTCAACCTCAAAGGGAAAGCAGACATTTGGTGGGACGATGTGAAGCGGGTTAGAGACATCAGGACATACGAGTTGAGTTGGCATGAATTCAAGAGACTTTTCACGAAGAAGTACTTGTCGGAGAGGTACTACAACAACAAAGCCAAGGAGTTTTATGAGCTAAAGATGGGATTGATGACAGATGAGGAGTACATGACCAAGTTCCTAGATTTCTTGAGGTATGTACTGTATCTTATAGATGAGAAGGCCAAAGTTCATAGATTTGTCAATATATTTCTGTTATCATTTAGATATCTGATTTAGTATGATGAGACTCAGTCGCTTGAGGAAGTTATTGGGAAATTGAAGCATTGTTACAAGTAGTCAAAGTGCTAGACAAAATCTCAGCAAGGTTGGAAAGGGAAAAACAAAGCTAAGGGTAAATGACAGTCGAAAAGAACAAGGCCTTAGGATGCAGGTGAGAAAGAAAATATTGCACCTTACAAGAAGTTTAACGGGTTACTACATGGAGGGCAGTAGAATAAAGGTAATGGTATAGGATGGTTGCAGTGTTGGACATGTAGTACGGAGCACCTGAAGAGGGATTTTCTGCAAAATCATGGTGGTAGACCTCAGATTTACAATACATAGGAAGCAAAGATAGTTGGGGATGTTGGGCAGAGCATTCCACATATTTATACAATGTTAGATAACAACCAGGCAAAGCACCAGACAACTGTTATCGAGATGGACAATAAGCTTTGTGATCAAGTTGTTTCCAATTTGATTGACCCTGGATCTAATTATAATTATGTTAGTCCTGACCTAGTGGATATGTGTGGTTTGAATAAATAAGTACATGTGAAATCCTGGTTAGTGCAGTTGGCTACAAGTACAAAGAAGAGAGTATATCACTAGGTAAGAGCTTGTGCATTCGATTTGAATGGTATGCCTACCTCAGCACATTTGAATGTATTGTCGTTGGGATCATATAGTATGCTTTTGGGTATGGATTGGTTGTTCTTCATAGGACTAAGGTGGATTGTTATGATAAGTCTATTGAGTGTTTGGATGACAATGGAGAACAAAGGATCTTGCAAGGTAAGAAGAAGGCAACATCAATTAGAATGGTGACAGTTATGCAGGCAAAGCACAGTCGCAGAAAAGGGTGTGTGTTATTTGTAGTGCATATTTCTAGCAATAAAAGTAAGGATGTTGAGGATGCGGAGGTATTGAGTAGGTATTTGAGCTTGCAGCAGTTTCAGGATGTGTTTCTAGCAAAGATTTCATAGATGTCACCTCACAAAGAAGTGGACTTTTCCATTGAGTTGGTACTAGGGAAGCACCAACATCAAAGGCATCGTACAGGATGAGCACACTAGAGTTAGTAGAGCTAAAGTTACATTTGAAGGAAATGCTTGACAATGGATACATTAGGCCAAGTGTATCACCTTGGGGTGCACCAATATTTTTTGCGAAGAAGATGGATGGTACTCTTAGGTTATGCATTGATTATAGGCAGTTGAACAAAGTAACCATCAAGAACAGGTATCCGTTGCAGAGTATTGATGACTTGTTTGATCAGTTGAAGGGAGGAACAATGTTCTCGAAGATTGATTTGAAATCAAGATATCATTATGTACGCATCAAGGAAGAGGACATATACAAGACTGCTTTCTAGACCAGGTATGGGCATTATGATTTTGTTGTAATTCCATTTGGTTTGACTAATGCTCCTACTACTTTCAAGTGCTTGATGAATAATGTGTTGTGTCCTTATTTGAAAAAGTTTGTTATTGTATTCATTGATGACATCTTGTGATCTGAATGGGAAAATTACTTTTGTTGTGCTAAATTCCTCTTAAGAATATTTAAAAGTGCTTAAGGATTCATGAGGTTAATTGCAAGTTTTATCATGAGTTTTTGAGTGTTTTTATGTAAATTTCATGTACAAATTAACATAAACAAATGACTGAACAACATCATACAACAGACAAGAACATCAACAAAACAGTATGACAATAACACATGATGAAGGAGTTCACCTTGCCTGGGCTACATCTCCTTGGTCCAACTTCCAATGACTTGACCCTCTCTATTATGCTCTGAAGTGTGAATACATCAGTTTACAATGCTCAAACAGCTTTGAAACCTACTCCACTAGCTTCAAAATGCCCAAAAATGCATATCTAGCCTCTTCCTGTTCCTGAATTGGTCAAAAACTGAAGAAGTTATGGCTTCCCCTAGCTCTTGCACTATTCACTCTACAATTTTCCCAAAATCTGGCACCATCCTACAAATTTGCCCTAATTTCTGCTAACTGGACGTTGATTCTGCCAAATTTCAGGCGAATTTGTCGGATGGATTAAATGCCCAATGCAACCTATTTTCTGACAATCAGGCCATGTGGGGGGGCCACACGCATGAGGCTAAGGGCAATGGCCCGCCCCCATCGGTCGGGCCCCCACTCTGCACTGCCCACGGTTTCGTTGGGTAGCATGCACCTAGGGGCTGGGCCCCATAGCTGGCCCCTTTTCTGAATAGAGCAATAGTTGGAGTTTAAATATATGTCGATAACGTTATTTATTAAGAACTAAGGTGTGGTGTGTTGGTAATGGCTTGGACTTTGTCACTTGGAGTTTGCAGGTTCGACCCCCGCCCACTGCTGCTCAAATCTTACCCAATTTTTGGTGGCCCTTGGCTACCACATGGCGGCCCCTAGTTGGGCCATGTGGCAGCCTGTGGTTATCCACCAACCAACCAATGAAAATCGCCCAAATCAATACCAGTAAAATCATGCCACTTGGCACCACCTAATTTATCGAAGGAAAACAATCAATGCACAGTCACCTTGCCACGTAGGCATGCCCAATCAATGCCACGTCAGTTATATGGATTGTTGATTGGGTTTCCTGTATATATATATATATATATATATTTAATTCACATGTTTGGGGAAAATGAATAGAACGTGTTTATGGGAGCATACGGAGTCCATTTCGCGTGAAAGGAGTTGCCCCAGATTCAGGACGACAAGCACTACGCGATCGTTCAAGTTCCACACTAATCCAACAACTTTGAATTTTGAGAAAAGTTTTGAGCACTTGATCATTCCTCCCCACTCAAAGCTTTTGGACCCCAAAAGATCACTTTCAGTTGTTCAGCAGGTGAGGGTACAGTTCCCTCACCTTTCCAATATCGATCCATTTGGCTTTGGAAGGATTTGTTCCTTTGAGCCCCACACAAAGGTAATCTACATTCCCTCATTTTGAAGACCTTGTTCTTCTGTCAAGAATGGTGTCTTGCTGTAGTTCATCAAGGTATTCAGGAGAGAAATCTTCAATGCACAAAATTTGAACATTCTCTCCTTGATCTTCAATCAAAGGAGGCTCATACAACCTTAAATTTTCCACATTAACAACAACATAAATTTGCATATATGAAGGCAAATCCAACCTAAAGGCATTGTCACCAATATTTTCCAGAATTCTAAATGGACCATATCAAATTCATTTCAGCTTTTTACCTTCTCCTTGGAGCCTCTCTTTGCTAGTGTGAAGCCAAACTTCATCACCAACTTGGAACTTGTGATCTACCCGATGCTTGTTGTGCCTTGACTTGTACTTGCCTTGGATCTTTTCCAGTTGTTCTTAAATTCTTTGGTGTACCAATTGGATTTGTTCGATGAACCTTCTTGCTTTGTCTATGTCACTATGACCATCAATAGCAACATCCTTTCCAAAAATCAAATCCAAAGGAGACTTAGGCAAGTATCCTAAACATGCTTCAAATGGCGATGTTTGAGTTGAAGAGTGCTTGGCCTAGTTGTAAGCACGATGAATGTAGTGAAAATGTTCATCCCACAACTTAGGATGCTTGCTGCAATACCCACAAACAAGATGTATCACTGTCATATTCACCACCTTTGTTTGACCATCTGTTTGCGGATGAAATGTTGTACTCTTTTTCAATTTGGTGTCCATGAATCCCCACAAACTTGACCAAAAGTTCCCAACAAAGAGAGAATCTTGATCACTAACAATGGATGTGGGCAATCCAAAATGCACCCATACATTTTGAAAAATTAAGTGAGCAGTTTGTTCAGCTATAATTTATTTTTTACATGGCATCAAAATACACATTTTGTTGAACCTATCCACAACTACATACAAATAATCATGACCTCTTTTTGATAATGGAAGACCTCCTACAAAATCCATAGAAACACTCTCCCATGGTCGTGAAGGTACCGGAAGTGGTGTGTACAATCCTAACTTCCTATTGCTAGGCTTACTGACTGCACATAATGAACATCCTTTAATAAAACATGACACACTTTCAAGCATACGAGGTCAATAACAATACCTTTGTAAGTGTGCCACCATCTTACTTGCACCGAAATGACCAGCAATGAGAGAAGTGTGTGCCTCTCTTATGATGTTGGTTCTTTCTCCCTATGGAATACAAAGTTTACCAAGATGGTACAACAAGTTATCATGCAAATGATAATCCAATTCCTCCACTTGGTTACCTTGAGTCAAGCTTGCATAAACATCTTGAAAGTCATTATCTAATGCATACTGTTCAATATAACTTTCATGCAAAACATAATTATGCTTAAGTAAAGTAGTTGCACTAATAATAGGCCTAGAAAGAATATCAACAACTTTATTGTAGATACCTTTCTCATACCTTATCACCAAGTGTAATTGTTGAAGAAAACCCAACTATCGGAATTGCCTTGATTGTTGCAACTTAGATTGAGATTGCAAGTATTGCAATGGCTGATGATCAGTTGGAATGGTTGTTCCTTACCCATTAAGTAGTGTTTCTAGTTTTTCACACTTTGCACCAATGCATACAATTCCTTGTCATATGTAGGATAATTAATCATTGCACCATTGAAAGTTTCCAAATGAAAACAGATATGCTTACCATGTTGCATGAGGACTGCACCCATGGCATAGTCACTAGCATCAGTCTGGATCACAAATGATTGTCTCAAGTCTGGAAGTGCAAGTACTGGGGCTGAACTGATCTTTTCCATCAATGCATCAAAGGCCTTTTATTGTTTACCTCCCCACTGAAAGACCTTTTTCACACTAGTTAATGCATGCAAAGGAGTTTCTATAGAAGAAAATTTAGCAATGAATTTCCTCCAATATTGGGTTGCTCCCAAAAAGCTTCTTACCTCAGTAATTGTCTTAGGCCTTGGCCAATTCAAAACGACATCAACCTTGGAGGGATCTATTTTCAACTCACCTCCTCCAACAATATGACCCAAGTAAACTAAAGAAATTTTTCCAAACTCACACTTTGACATCTTCAAATACAACTTTTCTTTCTTTAAGACATCAAGTAATTTTAGCCCCAAGGGTTAGCTCAACTGGTCGAGTCCCCGTTGTTAAGTGCCTCGATGATTAGGAGGTCACATGGTCAATTCTCCTCGATGCCCTTGGGGTTATTCCCTACTAGTCTAGCTTTCGGGGTTGATTTGCCCAGATTTTCCCATGGATGTAACGGCCACCCAATGTCTGTGAACCACATCGTAAAAAAAGAAGAAGACATCAATTACTTTTCTCACATGCATGACATGTTCATCACGAGATTTACTGAAAATTAAGATGTCATCTAAGTAGATTATAACAAACTCATAAAGAAATGGCCTCAACACATCATTCATCACACACATGAAGGTAGCAGGAGCATTACATAAACCAAAAGGCATAACTAGCCATTCAAACAAGCCTTGTTTTGTCTTTAATGTTGTCTTCCAAATGTCTCCTTCAGCAATTCTAATTTGATGGTAGCCACTCCTTAAGTCCAACTTAGTAAAATATTTTGCATCTTTCAATTAATCATGTAAATCATCTATTGCAATGGGTAACAATTCTTTACCGTAATCTTCTTCAATGCATGGAAGTCCACACACATGTGCCATGTTCCATCCTTCTTTGGCACCAAAACAATAGGTGACCCACATGGCGAAGAAATTGGCCCGATGACCCATTTATCCAACAACTCTTGAATTTGATTTTTAATTTATGCACATTCCATCACTAACATCTTGTACATGCCAATGTTAGGAAGAGGACAATCTTGTTGCAATTGTATTTCATGTTGGATTCCTCTCTTGGAAGGCAATCATTTCGGTTCCTAAAACATCTCATCATATTGGTTAACAACATCAACCAATTCAGATTTCAATCTTGAGTCACAACCTTCAAAAGATTCATTATCAATATCATCCTTGGGTTTGATCATTGTGAGCACAAAATTCTTGCTAGAATTTACTAGTCTTTTCATCTGCCCCACATTTACAAGTGAAAGATTTAGTTTCTTGTTGTGGGCTCTTACAATGTATTCTACTCCATCTTTGAACAAATGGTATTTGTTTTCATGTCTATGGAAGATAACTTTTCTATCATAGGGATATGGGCTGCCCAAAACTATACCACATATGTCTAATGGCACAACATCAAGTTCCACTTCATCTATGAAATTTGCAGTAATGGCGAATTTCAACCTATACTTTCTAGTTACTTGTAATTGTGCATTGTCACACACCCATCCTAATGGATATGGTTTATGATGTGGAATGGTTTCCAAGTTTAAACTTTTGACAATGTTTTCAAAGATGAGATTGGCTTGAGAGCCACTATAAAAAAGAGTATCAGTTTTGCTATGTTTTGAGATTACCCTTAGGTGGAAAATTTCTATCCTCTTCTTTTCATTTGGAATTTCATTGTGTAAATTTGAAGTACTAGTGCTAGCAATGGATTCTTTTCCTTTCATACCCATCGCTATAATTTTAGTTTCATCACTTGAATCAGATCCCAAATCCTGTTGAGTGGTTGCAGTTGTCTTTTGTTTTCCATTGTTGTTGAATTTCTTTGGTTTCATCTCAAGATGAAGCTTCCAACAATGAGCTTCATCGTGACCCTCTTTGGAACAATGTTTGCATGTTATTTTCTCTCATTCCTTCTTAATGAATGCATTTTTCTTTCCTTTCCCTTTGAAATCCTTTTCTTTTCCTTTACCCTTAAATGGATTTTTGCTACCCTCTTCTGGAATATTTTTCCCTCTTGCTTCTAGATAGGTGGCTTGCACACAAACCTCATCTAGACTAGTGGGATTAAACATAGGGATAGTATGCCTTAGGTAGTTGTGTAAACCCCCTATATACTTTAGCAACATGTCTTGTGATTGCAAATCTACACCTAACATTAGAGACCTTATTCTAAATTCTTGGGTGTAATCTTGCAAATTTTGACCTTTAAGTTGTCTAAAGTTCTACCAATTCATGATGGCTTTTTGCACATATGCTATAGGGTAAAATTGTCTTTTGATTGCAGCAATGAAATCAGACCAAGAAATTGAGATCTTACCATGTTTTTTTGTCTCTTCTTGTGTCTTAGCTTCCCAACATATTAGTTTTGCACCCTATACTCTCAAGGAAGCTAGCTGAATCTTTATGTCATCATCTTGAAGATTTTGAATTTTGCAATAGACCTCCAATTGACGAAACCAATTGTCAAGCTTCTCTGCATTCACTTCACCATTATACATAGGTAACTCAAATTTAATATCAAGTTTTAACAAGGGTGTTTTACCAATTCCTTTTGAGGTATGCTGATGAGTATGAGTAAGGGTTGTATTAGTGGAAGAGGATGAATATGCCTGTGAAGATGAAGATGAAGATGATGGTGGAGATGGTGGAGGTTTATCTCCATTCCATTACCTCCTCCTCTTGAAGAACCTTCTCCTTTTGGAGGCTTGGAGCTTTCACTCTAGAATCTTGTATTCCTCTCTTCATAGAGGACTTTCACCATCTCTATCATGTCAAAGAAAGCCTTCCTAAAAACCTTCTCATCCTCTGACATATTTGTAGGCTCTCCTTCATGTGACATGTTTGCTGAAGCTTCAACTACAATTTGAGGTAGAACTGATGGTGGATATTGTGGCAAACTTTCTCTCCTTCTCCTTAACCCAACTTTAGGACCTTCAACCAACTTTCCTTCTTCTCTCTTGAGCTTCAACCTTGTAAACATCACATTCACTTGCAAACAATTAAATCCTCCTTGCACAAAGAAAACCAAGATCTTTGATACCAAACTTGATCTGAATGGGAAAATCAGTTTTGCTGTGCTAAATTCCTCTTCAGAATATGTAAAAGTGCTTAAGGATTCATGAGGTTAATTGAAAGTTTTATCATGGGTTTTTGAGTGTTTTTCTGTAAATTTCATGTACAAATTAACATCAAAAAATGACTAACAACAACATACAACAGACAAGAACAACACCAAAATAGTATCACAACAACACATGATGAAGGAGTTCACCCTACCTGGGCTACATCTCCTTGGTCCAACATGCAATGGCTTGGCTCTCTCTATTATCCTCAAAAGTGTGAATGCATCAGTTTACAATGCTCAAACAACTCTGATACCTGCTGCAATGGCTCCAATATGCCCAAAAATGCTTGTCTAGCCTTTTCCTCCTCCTGAATTGGTAAAAAATTGAAGAAGTTATGGATTCCCCTAGTTCTTGCACTATTCACTCTACAATCGCCCCAAAATCTGGCACCATCCTAAAAATTTTCCCTAATTTCCGCTAATTGGGCGCCAATTTTGCCAAATTCTGGGTGAATTTGTCGAGTGGATTAAATGCCCAATGCAGCATATTTTCTGGAAATTAGGCCATATGGGGGGGCCATGTGCCCAGGGCTAAGGCCAACAACCTACCCCCGCCGGCCGAGCCCTCACTCCACACCGCTCATGGTTCCATTGGGTAGCACACACCCAGGGGCTAGCTCTTGTGACTGGCCCCTTTTTTGAATGGTGCAACAGTTGGAGTTTAAATATATGCCGACAACATTAGTTATTAAGAATTAACGTGTGGTGTGTCGGTAATGGCTTGGAATTTGTCACCTAGAGGTCGTGGGTTCGAACCCTGCCTGCTGATGCTTGGACCTTACCCAATTTTTGGTGGCCCTCGGGCTACCACGTGGTGACCCCTGCCTGGGCCACGTGGCAATGTGTGGTTGTTCACCAACCAACCAATGAAAATCGCCCAAATCAACACCAATAAAATCGTGCCACTTGGCACCACCTAATTCACTGGAGGAAAATAGTCAATGCATAGTCACCCTACAATGTAGGCATGCCCAATCAGTAGTACAAACTGCTAACTGGGCTACCTGAATTTTTATTTTATTTCACCTATTTGGGAAAATGAATAGAACATGTTTCTAAGAGCATACAGAGTCTGTTTCACGTGAAACAAGTTGCTCTAGATTTAGGATGACGAGTGCTATGTGATCGTTCAGGTTCCACACCGATACAATGACTTTGAATTTTGAGAAAATTTTTGAGCACCTAATCATATTGATATATTCTAAGAATGAGGAAGAGCATGTCAAGCACTTAGTAGCAGTATTGAGATTGTTGAGAGTGAACCAATTGTATGCTAAGCTCAGTAAATGCAGTTTCTTTCAGAAAAAGGTACATTACTTGGGACATGTTGTTTCCAAGGAAGGCATAACAGTGGATCCAGAGAAGATAAGAGTTATCATGGAGTGGGCAGCTCCTAGAAATGTGGATGAGGTAAGGTCTTACATGGGGCTAGCAGGTTATTATAGGAGGTTCATCAGGAACTTCTCTCACATTGCATATCCTATTACATCACTGCAGAGACAAGGTTATAAATTTGAATGGACATAGGAATGTGTAGCAATATTTGAGCAATTGAAGTAGTTGTTGAAAAATTCTCTAGTGTTAAAGATTGTAGATCCAGACAAAGAATTTGTGTTAGATCTTAGAATTTTGTGATCCATATTGATAGTGAGATTTTCTTTCGAATTAATCACATTATTGAGATTTGGTCGACGTTTCAAACCAACTAATGTGGTTCATCCTCAGGTCAAAGGTTGACCTTTGTCCTGAGGATGAACCACATTAGTTGGTTTGAAACATCGACCAAATCTCAATAATGTGATTAATCCGAAATATAATCTCACTATCAAATAATTTGTGGTGTGCAAAGATGCTTGCAAGAGAGGACTTGGTGGAGTCCTTATACAGGAAGGACAGGTAGTGTGCTATGAGTCACGAAAATTGACTGATTATGAACATAATTATCTGACACATGATCTTGAGTTGGCAATGGTCATCCATTCTTTGAAGATGTGGAGACACTATCTTCTTGGCAGGTGGTTCATATTGATGAGTGATCACAATCAATTGAGGTATCTATTTGACCAATCGAATCTAAATTCCAGACAAGTTAGATGTTTGGCCACAATCAGTGAGTTTGACTTTGAGATCAGGTACATCAAGGGTAAGGAGAACAGGGTTTCAGACACTCTTAGAAGGAAATTACAGGTGAATCGCATAGCAGCTATGAGTTCATATGGGACAGACTTACAGGTTCAGAGCTTATAGGCAAGACAACAGGATGGCATGTACATGGAGGTTATGCACATATTACAACAAGGTACAGGTGGTCAAGATGTAGATCGTATTACAGTAGATGGTTTGATCAGATTTAGGGATAAGATATATGTGCTAGACACCAGTGAGCTCAAGAAGACTATCTTCCGACATGCAAGATTGTATTCCAGTCACCGAGGATACCAGAATACATTGAAAATAGTGAAGAGGATTTATCATCGACCAAATGTGAAGAAGGATGTGGCAGAGTTTGATGCTAGATGTTTGGACTATCAGTGAAAGTAGAATGTAAGCATCCAGGTGGACTAATACAGTTGATTCTAATTCTAGAGTGGAAGTGGGAGGTCATTTCCATGGACTTCATCATATGTTTTTCAAGGACATCTAGAAAACATGATTCCATCATGGTTGTGGTGGAGAGGTTGACTAAGGTAGCACACCTCATTCCAGTGAAGTCTATTTATATAACTAATTATGTAGCACATGTATTCATCATAGACATTGTGAGGTTACATGGTGTTATGTGGAATATTGTGTCAGACAGGGATGCTACGCTCACTTCCAAGTTTTGGAAGGAGTTGTTTGTAGGTTTGGGGACAAAGTTAGCCTTCAACACAACTTATCATCCACAAACGGATGGAAAAACAGAGAGGGTCAACAAGATATTGGAGGACATGTTGAGGATGTATGTGATGCATCAACAGAGGAGATGGGAGGATTACCTTCAATTGGTTGAGTTTTCTTACCACAATGGGTACCAGGAATGTTTGAGGATAAGTCTGTTTGAGGCATTGTATGGGCAGAGTTGTAATACTCCCATCAGTTGAAGCGATCCAGTGAACAAAGTGTTGATTGGACCGGATATGTTGTCAGAGATGGAATATGAAATGCAGGTTATCAAGAAGAATCTAAAGGCAACACTTGACAGGCAGAAAATTTATGCAAATTAGAACAAGTTGTTTAAGGAGTTTCAGGTTGGGGAATAGGTGTATTTGGGCTTCAAGTCGAAGAATAGCTCCTTGAGGATTGGATCGTGTGCCAAGCTGGCACCTCAGTTTTGTGGACCTTTCAAGATTCTTGAGAGGATTGGACTAGTAGCCTATCGAATTGCACTGCATCCGACAGTGAAAGTCCATGATGTTTTGCATGTGTCATTGCTTAAGAAGTATGTTAAAGATGTTGATCATGTGATTGACTAGTTTTTATTGCAGGTGGAGCCAGATGGGGAATTCCAGCCGGAACCTCAGTGTATATTGCAAAGAAAGATTTTTGTGCTCCAGAACCAAGCAATCGAGCAGGTTAAAGTGCAGTGGAATCACTTTGGGCCCGATGAAGCTATAGGGGAGATGTTAGATTAGATGTGTATTATGTATCCTTCTCTATTCACTGGTTGAGTGAATGTTTTGGTATATGTACATATGTATATGGATGTAAATACCTCCATGAGTTGTGTTATAAAGCTCCAATAAGTGGTATGGGTGTCTTGCTGTTATGGTCATTATATTGTTATGTGTTAAGTTGGTTTGCTTCTCAGCAGGGTTATCATTGTAAATGTTGCATCGAGCTAAGTTATAAAGCTCCATGGGTAGTATGTTTTGCTTTCAACAGTCTTGTTGGTTGTAGGTGTCATTTAACACTCAGGAAGGTGTTCCCCCAAGGGGGGGGTTCTGTAACAACTCTCGTCAAAATTCCATGTAATAAAGTTAATAAAGGAAAAATAATAACCAAGGTCATGGGACACATATTCCAAGCTGAATATCGGGAAAAATATCATAGTGTGGGTGTTCATTTGGTTTATTATGGATAGGGAAATATAGAGGTAATGACAAAGACTTTGGAAAGGCATGAGGCATTAATTGACATTTTATTTATGAAAATAATGGAAACTAGGAGAAAAGGAAGGTGAAAGGTCACAGGTTGCAAGTGAGGAGGGAAATTGAAAAAAATATAAGCCTCATTAATAAAAAGGCTTCTGAGGATCAGTTGGTACCTTTTGTTAATTGAGTTTTGGAGCTCTCTCTTTCTCACTCATGGACATTTAGATTTTTCTGGGAGCACTTGACTTTGGATTAAGGAAAGCAAAGAAGGCAAAGAGGAAGCAAATATAAAACAAGGGAGAGCAGGATCAAGCAATGACAATGAGATTATTTGTAAGTATCGATTTGCATGTGTGATTTCCTTGTTAGATTTGGCATGCATGGTACATGCATGTGTGTATTTGGTTCTCTTGCCATCATTAGCATGGGTATTTCCAAGTGTGATAGTGTTCTTCATTATTGCCTTGCCATTTCTAGATAGCCACAGTGTGATGGGTTTTCTTGTGTTTGGTTGAGCTGTATTTCTGGGTGGTTTCCAAACTTAGTGAGGTGGTCTCCGAAAGACAGAATACATGGTTTAGGAATCCCTGAACCAGACTGTGATTGCGGTAAAACCGAATTGTGTGTGCCTCGGTGGGCCTAGGAATCCTTGATTGTTGTATGGCGGGATATACGGTAAATTCTAGAGGTGTGTGCCCTCGATCAGGCCTAGGAATCCTTAGTCGGTGAATAACGAGATATATTGTAAAGCCTGGAGGGTGGAGTCTTGATTAGGCCTAGGAATCCTTAATCGTTGTATGGCGGGATATATGGTAAAGCTTAAAGGCTAGGAGATAGGAAAATTCCTCACAATGTAGGTGGAGAAATCCAGTGGCATCCATGCTTGTTTAGGGCCTAGTGATCTGGTGGGGATTGTGGTAAAGCATGTGGAAACATGGTTTGGTTTGGAGTCCCACGTTCATTCTTGGAATATGGCATAGGGGGTGATTGGTTGAAAGAAAGATTTGGGTCAGCGAATCTATGGTCGGGTGCTTCGTGGAAGTCCCATACCTGGTTGGCTTTTGCATTCATTAATAAGAGCTCTTTCTCTTTGGTATATCATGTGTAAATGTATTGACTTATATGTGGATTTTATGGTTGTTATATCATTGCATTTCCATTGGTTATATGTTGGTTATGAGTATGTTTTATGAAATACTTTATGTATGGTTTCCATCATGTTTTGATTAGTGGTTGAAAGTACAATTAATATGACCTAATAGATGATAATGAAACTATTGTGATAAGGCAACAATGCTTCCTTATGAATTTTAGATAAGTATGAGACCCCTATGCTCAGATATGTTGTTATGACCTATAGATTACATATTTGTGACATGTTTGACGAAATGCTTATCATGGCTAGTAGGGGTCCAGTCAATTCATTAATAAATTGTTTGCATTAATGCCTTTGTTTTAGTGTCATTTATCATTTCTGAAGGTCTCATGAAGTTCTGGGAGGTGGCCTAAGTCCTAGCCCTGAAAATGTGGCACAAAATTCGGGTTTGATGGCTCAGAACTAGATGAAAAAATCCATAACCGCTGACATGCCCATGTTGTGGGAGTGACTATAAGGCCTTAGTTGCATGCATGGCTTTTCATGGGAGCGGTTGGGGGTCCAGATATGTGAAATGTCAAGTTTCCTCAAGGGTTGGTCACCTAGAAGGGTTGGTTGGCTCTTGGAGGTTTTGTAGCATTCGTGGAAGGTCATAATGGTTTTGTTCTGCCGGTTCCACTTCCTTAACTATACTTTGGGAGTTGAATCACGTCATAGTAGCCTCTCATCACATGTTTACCCTAACAGACCGATTAACTTGGGTAAATATGGGAGGAGGGTGTTACAAGAAGGTGTTGTCTCGAGATTTGAGCCACTTTTCCAACTAGCCTCCATACCACTTCCCAAAACTCTATGTAACTTCTCATAATGATAAATGCCATAATGACAATGTTATTCATACAAAAATTGAATAACAACTTTACCTAACTAAGCCTAACCATGACAATCATTTCATCAAACATATGGTGAACATGTAAGCTACATGTCATGAATGCATATATGATCATAGGAGTTTGAAACTTATATGAGAATCACCAAGAAGGTCTAACTCCCTCTCATAATAGATGAAATAACACTTGTTAGCCCATGCATTCATTAATCATCAAATACTTATGAAATCCTGAATAATCATAGCTAGAGCACATTACAAATTTATGCATATAACCATATTATTAACCATGGAAAAACAACCATAAAATCACCATAATAACAAGTACACGTGCTCATAGATTACAATAGGAAAATAACTCGTATTAACTTATGGAAAATCCAACCAAGTCAGGGACTTCCACGTACCACCCGACCATAGATTGAGCTGAAACAAGCATTTATTTCAACTAATCACCCCCATACCATATTCCAAGCATGAATGTGGGATATCAGGACATAAAAAGCTAGGGCTTCCCCATGATTAAACCACCTCCACCCTTAAGGTACCGCAATTTCGTCAAAACCGGTCAAGAGATCACAAAGCCCAAAACAAGCTTGGATGCCTTAGAGTTTCTTCACCAATACCTTGAGGAATTTTCCTATCTCCGCCCACCTTTCAAGGGATTCCTGGAGAATAAATCACCTCCACCCCCAACCCTTGGGAACTTTTCTGAGACCACCTCACCCGATTCCTAACTACTCTGCCACACATAATGTATGTATGTATGTGGTTCAACACATTGTCTTGCTTTTGCAGGGCTATTGCACTTCAAAGAATCTTCGTACATATCCCATAATAAGGTCAAATCCTCTTTAGATAGTGCTGAGATCACCTGATATCTCTACCTATTCACCATTCATATTTCGCCAAAGTTTCTAGCTAAGTGCTTATAGCTATATTTGAATGACATCATTCATTCCCACTATGTTCTGCTAAGTCTGAATGACATCAGTTTCATAAGGATGAGGTTAGGTATAAGTCTTAGTGGAATAGTTACCCCTTAGATTTCATACTTAAATCAAAGGAAGCCCACTCAACGTGGTGCATCTCCCTGGGGCATTTTTTTCAAAGTAGTTCTAACAAAAAATGTTAGTTGTTGAATGTCTAAATTCCATGAAAACCCATGCCTGTAAAATGAGATTGATAAATAAGTTTCAATATGGCCTTCCATAGTATAGAGTGTATCACTTCAAGTTTTAAACCTTCATCACTATCCATGTAGGATGTAAGGTCTTAGATCTCCCTTGAGAACTAAAGATCCTGGTAACTTTATAATTCCATTATCTAGACAATCATGTCCTAATTAGTCACTTCTCTAGGTTTTGGCCAAGAAAATTATCCATCAATAAATGGATTCTTTTGAGTTAGAGAGTCAGAAGATGTTCCAAACATATGCACCAAAGGTTATTTCATTGAAATCTTTCATTTCTTTTTAAGACAAGGAAAATATCATTGAAGAAGGCCCTATAAGCATTTGGCATGCACAATCTATTTGAAAAAGAGAGAAACATGGGTTGTTGGAAAGTTGTGAGATCAATGAGCCCACATAACCCATCTTTCTCTTTTCTTAGAGTGAGAGATGTTTGTTAATGCTTCACTGCGATGATGGGTTGACCCTAAATCCTAAAGTTTCTACTCTTATCACATTGAAACCAACATTGTTTTGAACATGGACAAATGTTGTACTAGTCTCATGGAGTGCTTCTTCCCCGTTTTGTGGATGGGGAGTTATGAGGATACACAATGGTATCTTAGTCATCTGATCTATTCCCAAATCTAGGAAAATGTGGTTTTGACTTATAATTGCAAGGTCTCAGTGTTGGGGATTGATTTGGAAGGAACATACTTGAAGGGGGTAGTCCCAAAGGGGTTGGTCTCTTTTATATATCTATAGCACTCGACTTACAATTCAAAGGCATTCGCTAATCTATTCATAAAAGACATCATTGACACTATGTAACACCCTCCTCCCACATTTACCCAAGTTAACCATCCACTGTGGTAAACATGTGACGAAGAGTTACTATGATATGATTCAACTCCCAAAGTACAATTAAGGAAGTGGAACCGACATGACAAGACTAATATGACCTTCCACACATGCTATAAAACCTTTAGGAGCCAACCAACCTGTTAGGTCCCTATAATACTAGTGATTCCCCCATTACCATTGTTGTTGTATCCTTATTAATATTGTTGTGCCCCTATTGTCCCCATATTTTTATTATTGTGCCCCATAGAATCCCTCTATTGTTATTTTTGTGCCTTTATATTATTATTGTTAGGTCGGCTTGGTTATATTGTGACCCCTTAGACTCCTATATATAGAAAGGAGGTTTTGTCATTTGAATCATCCAAGAATTGTTCATTTGTGTAATGTAAAGGAGGTTTCCCCCTCGAAGAGGTTGAATTATAAGGCGTTGATATATCTTTTCTATCTTTTTGTGAGCTGGTTTCATAACATTTGGTATCAGAGCTAACATTTGGTATCAGAGCTAAATTGAACGTATGGTTTCAGAAATGCTAGAGGCTGGTATACTTCAACCTAGTCAAAGTTCTTTCTCTGCTCCAGTAGTATTGGTGCACAAGAAGGATGGATCTTGGCGCATGTGTCCAGATTATAGGGAGCTCAACAAGCTCATTATTAAAGATAAATTTCCCATTCATGTCATTGATGAATTATTGGATGAATTTCATGGATCAATTTACTTCACCAAGTTGGATCTTCGTCCAGGATATCATCAAATCAGAATGAAGACTGAAGACATTCCGAAAACAACATTTAGAACTCATGAGGGTCATTATGAATTTTTGGTCATGCCTTTTGGCCTTACCAATGCACCTTCTACATTTCAAGGTTGATGAATTCCATTTTCAAACCCTTCCTTAGAAAATTTGTGCTAGTATTTTTTGATGATATACTAATCTACAGTAAGTCTTGGAAGGATCATGTTGAACATGTTGACAAGGTGCTACAACTATTGGAGGAGAACAATTATATGCAAAAAGATCCAAATGCTTCTTTGGAGTACAAGAGGTGGAATATCTGGGTCATATTGTATCTCATGAAGGAGTTAAGGTAGACCCTAGCAAATTAAAGCCATTAAGGAATGGAAAATCCCCACATCCATAAAGCATCTGCGAGGATTTCTCGGGTTGACAGGGTATTATCGCAAGTTTGTTAAGAATTATGGGAGAATAGCAGCACCTCTAACAACATTATTGAAGAAAGATGCATTTTCATGGACTCCGAAGCAACAAAGGCCTTCGAACATCTTAAAGAGGCAATGTGCCAAGCACTGGTCTTAGCTACACCAGACTTCACAAAAACCTTTATGATGGAATGTGATGCTTCAGGAAATGGAATTTGTGTTGTTTTAATGCAACATGAAAGACCCATTGCTTTAGAAAGTCATCCAATCAAGGGAAAGTATTTATACAAAGCTATCTATGAGAAGGAAATGTTGGCAATACTACATGCACTTAAGAAATGGCAACCATACCTAATGGGAAGACACTTCAAAGTAAAAACAGATCATGACAGTCTTAAATACTTTTTAGAACGAATATTATCCTCTGAAGAGCAACAAAAATGGGTCACAAAGATGTTGGGTTATGACTTTGAAATCATCTACAAAAAGGGAAGCAAAATGTTGTGGCAGATGCACTCTCAAGAAAGGATGAGGATGTGGAAGCATTGTTGTGCGCCATTTCCATTATCCAACCAGATTAGATAAACGAAGCAAGGAAGGAATGGAAGAATGATGAAGAAGTGTGGGAACTTATTCGAAAGTTACAACAACATTCCAGTACATCTAATACATTTAGCTAGAAAAATGATTCGTTATGGTACAAAGATCGCTTATACCTCTATAAGAATTCCCAACTCAAACAAAAGATTCTTTGGAATTGCACACTTCTCCCTTAGGAGGGCACTCAAAATTTTTAAAAACTTACCACAGGGTTAAGAAGAAATTTTTTTGGGATGGCCTTAAATCGGATATTCAAAAGTTTGTGGCGGAATGTTTTGTTTGCCAACAAAATGAAGTTGAAACAATTAAAACGTCGAGTCTATTACAACCTTTATCCATTCCAAGCCAACGTTGGGAGGAGGTTTTGATGGATTTTATCACAGGTTTACCCAAGTCTGAGGGAAAGAGTGTCATCATAGTGGTAGTTGACAGACTTACCAAGTATGCACACTTTTATGCATTATCACATCCATTTAAAGCCAGTGCAGTTTCTACTGCATTTATGGAAACAATTCAAAAGCTACATGGAAACCCAAAGATTATTGTAAGTGACAGAGATCCCATTTTCACCGAAAATTTTTGGACAGAATTATTTTCTTGTCTCGGTACTCAGTTAGCTCATAGCTCATCTTATCATCCTCAATCTGATGGGAAAACAAAAATAGTAAACAAATGTTTGGAAGGATATCTTCATTGCTTTGTATCTGAGACACAATGGGTCAAATGGTTGCCTCTGGCTGAATGGTGGTATAACACTTCCTTCCATATAGCAACAAAAATGACCCCATTTATGGCACTTTATGGATATCAGCCACCGTCCATCACATCATATTTAAGAGAAAATTCTAAGTTTCAAGCAGGGGAACATCACATCGACATCAACAACAAGTCGTCCAACTCTTAAAGGATAACCTCATGTTGGCGCAGAATAGAATGAAACAACAAGCAAATCAACATCGCAGCGAAAAAAGTTTTGATGTAGTTGATTGGTTATTCCTACGGCTACAACCATATAAACAAATGTCCCTCAAGTAAGCTAAGAAGGATAATAAATTATCACCAAAGTATTATGGTCCGTACAAGGTGTTGCAAAAGATGGGTACTATGGCATACAAATTGGAGCTTCCTACAACTTCTCGAGTGCACCCAGTTTTCCATGTTTCATGTTTAAAGAAAATTATAGGCGACAAGCTCTCAGTTCAAACAATATTGCCAAAACTTGACAAGAAAGAAAAAATTATATTGGAATTGGAAGCAATCACAAAAACAAGAACTCGACAGCGACGAAATCGATCAATTTCGGAGTATCTCATCAAGTGGAAGAACTTATCCACTGAGGATTCCACATGGGAGGATGAGAATTTTATACGGAAGCATCCAGAACTACTCAAGCGTTGAGGGCAACACTTTTTTGAAGAAGAGGGGCATGTTAGGTCCCTATAATACTAGTGATTACCCCATTAATATTGTAATTATATCCATTATTAACATTATTGTGCCCCTATTGTCCCCATTTTGTTATTACTGTGCCCCATAGAATCCCTCTATTGTTATTTTTGTGCCTTTATATTATTATTGTTAGGTCGGTTGGGTTATATTGTGACTCCTTAAACTCCTATATGTAGAAATGAGGTTTTGTCATTTGAATCATCAAAGAATCATGCATTGTGTAATGTAAAGAAGGTTGCCCCCTTGAAGAGGCTGAATTCTAAGGCATTGATCTATATTTTCTATCTTTTTGTGAGCTGGTTTCATAATATTCATTACATAGATGGTGTGTATTTGCTCATTTTTTATATTTTATATTTTAGTTGTTTCCATAAATTTGAGCAACAAGTTAGTGATAACGAATCTAAGATCCAAGGAAATAACCATGCATCATAAAGATTTCAATATAATATAAGATAGATCACAACGAACTATACTAATGGAATATTCATGGCAATTTACAAATCATATTGGTATCAAAACAATTTTCTTTGGGGTATTTCTGAAAAGTTGTAGAATATAGGAATTAGCTTAAGAAGTAAAACACTTTTCTTTGGGGTATTTGTGAGAAGTTGTAGAATCTAGGAATTGGCTTAAGAATCAAGTCACTGAAGCCTAGCCATGGATGATGAGTTTGTTTGCAACAAACCTTCATGCAACAAAAGAGTGATTTACAAACCTATAAGAGCACATCATTGATATCTCTCATAACATGACCCTCTTCATTGTGGCTCTAGCAAGCAACTTAGAATATTTCAAGGAGGTTGGTAGCTATAACTTAGAGGTTCGATCAAATGAGAAATTGAAAAATGGTGAAGACCTATGAAGACCCAAGAAAAAAAAAATCCAAATTTTAGTGCCATCACTCCTTCAAAACATCTACTTAATATGAACGCAAAGGTGGACATTAAGCCTTATCAAAATGAGATCATCGCTATTAAGTTAATAGCATTGGTTGCAACAATTAGAATTGTATTTCGATGTTCATAATATACATAAAGTGTAGAAGACTTCATTTGACTAAACTAATGGTAAAGCCACATGGAGACACTTAGGCTAGAGGGTGATCCATTAGTGACTAAGGGGGAGAATTTTCAAACCCTCATCAAGTCCTAGTTCTACCTTATTGGGTATGTAAAAGACTAATGGATCAATTAGCATTACTTGAGGTAGATACAAGGTCTAAGTGTGTAATAATACACCATTGAGTTCAAAAAGATGGTGATCATGTTAGGTATCGCTATCGAGAACTCTGACATACTCTTCTAATATCTAGGGGAGGGGGTCTACACAACACTTGGAAAAGTGAGCACTCTCTAAACCAAGGGCCACTAAACAAGCCTATGTTCAAGCACAATATCTAGAAAACTTAAGCCATAAGAGGGGACAAACAAGTGGTTCTAAGTAGAAACATCACCAAGATGCTTCCAAGGAGCGGAAGAAGAGGTGTAAAGTAAAAGACAAGAAAATGACAACCACTACACATAAATGCAAGGATCCAAACGACCACTACAACCATTGCAATATTGATGGTCACAAAAAAAAAACTAGTGTTGGAAGTGACATTTAGAGATGAATACAAAGAGTCATAAGAAGATGCTAAGAAAACCTTGTTAAGCATGAATTCGAGAAACTAGATAGAAAGCAACTCGGATGTGGATCAGAAGAGTGTTCAAGTGTGGGAGGAGGTTTATAGGTGTGTGAATGCAAGAATATAGTAGAATAATTGCAAGAGAGATGCAAACACAGAAGTGTCAATAGCAGGCAACAACTGTAGAGTGGTAACATATTTCAAATTTGGTGCCTAAAGGACTAGGAGTTTTTTTTTCAAATGAGAACAAGTCAAAATGGCTACAATGATTATTTGATATAAATATAGGTTAGACAAAGCATCAAACTTCCTAACTTGGAAGGGTAGGACCACTCTAGTTCTCAAGGAAAATAATCTATGGAAGATTATTGAGACCAAGATCCTAAAGTCATCAAATCCACAAGAGAAGGCCAACGTAGCCAAGAATGAGATAAGGGCACAAAGGGTGCTCTTGAATGTTGTAAAGGATCATCTAATTCCTCACTTGTCCGATAATAAGACAATAAAGGCGATGTTCGATGCCCTACTAGGATTATACCAAAGAAAAATAGTAAATCGAAATATAATATAGAAGAATGTGCTCTAACCACGTAGATGACCAGGTCTAACTCAGTGATAAGTTATTTGATGAACATCGTGCAGATCCATGATCAATTTGCATCAATGGGAGAACATATGGAAGAAAAACAACTAGTAATTTTGGCATTGAGCAGGTTCATAGAGGCATGGGTGATCCGGGTCTGGGTGTGACAAATGACCCTTCCAAAACCTTTTACTTTCGTGATGTGTTAAGTTGCATTTTAAAAGAACATAAATGAATACATGTGCAAGTTGTAAAGAAGAATAACATGACAATCATCAGCAACATAAAATACATAAGCCATTGATAACGAAGTTCGTCCATACATGTGCAAGTTGTAAAGAAGAATAACATGACAATCATCAGCAACATAAAATACATAAGTTGTTGATAACGGAGTTCGTCTAAGAGGGACTGCGTCTCCGTGCCCCGGTGTCAAGATAATGTAGGTTGTTGTGTTAAGTGTTGTCAATAGTGATGATGTACATAAGTAGTGACGTTTCTATCATACAAGGAAAATTCCCTCACACAAAAGTGGCTCCAAGAAATGTTCCACCACAGGAACTCTCAGTCAAAAGGACTCTATCATTATGACACAAACTCATGCATGATGAGCATCCCGCCAACATGGCATAAAAGGGATCTCGATGCGAACATGCATGGTGACTCATGAGTATCCCATCAACATAACGACAAAGGGATCTCAAACGAAACATGTCGAATCATGACAACAAGTACATCTCACAAATGATTCTGCATCACATCAAGCAGAAATCATGAAAACAAGTAAGAAATAAGATCCCACATCAAACATCAAACAGGGATATGTGCAACACAATGCATAGCAAAAGAAGCACATGGACACACTGCATATACTTCACATCCAGTGGCCATCTGAAGAAGAGGATGTCAAACTGCTGAAGTTGTTCATACCATTGATCTCATGGCATCAAATCTCATGGAATGACAGCTCGCACAGTGAACGCTGACACCTGCAATCCACTTTGAAAAGTAGCCGGAAAATGAAATGACAAAATGGAAAATCTAAATGCACCATCAGATTTGTGGCATCGAATAGTGAAAAATCGACTTTCAAATCTCTAAATTATGAAAAAGTGAAAATCTCAAGCTCAAAAAATCTTTTAGATTCCCCCTAGATTCCTCAAAGATTCCCTCCTCCAAGGCTCTACAAATCTGCTGCTCAGATTAGGAAACTGACTGCGTCATTGGGTTCGTGTCGCTAAGAGGTGTAAGATCGACATAAAATTTGTCCGATTTGGACACTGCAAAAATTTCACCCTCTTGAGAATTGTCACTCAATCATGGTTCCATCCGCAATAGATTAGTTAAAAAAGTATGGCCTCGATTTTTGTGCGCGCTCCTACTCCTCCATGCCTGGGCTCACTAATGAAACGAAGGTTTATATAAATTTTCATGGGCGAAATAATCAAAATAAGTTGTTTGGAAGAATGGCCATAATAGAAATTGGTTGAGGAGGGATCGGGTGGTCAAAGCCCGCCCCATACCCTTCGTAACCATATATTTAATGGGGATTGTAGGTATTCAGTGGCGCATTAGTTTTAGTGTTTGGTGGTTGGGCCGCCCATGTGGCTAAGCAAGTTCGATTCCCTCTGGCCCATTAACATGTATGGCAAGTGTTTTAAAGGGGCATGGGCCGAGTCCACCGGAGGTGGCCCTCCCAATGCCTAATATATATAATATGTAGTGGATTATGTGGAGAGCTCGGTGGGGTAATGGCCGCCGAGCCATTTAAATTTAAAATATTTGTTTAATGTTGCAGGAGGGCCGGCAAGGGTTGCGGTCCGCCACCCAAATATATATATATATATAACAAACATTCTCTTTAATTTGTCTAATATCACTTATATTAGACAAATTCAAAAAAATGTTTGTTATTCAATAAAATAAAATAAAAAATATTAATTTGGGTAGTGGGCCATGACCCCTGCCACCCCCATCGAACCACACATAAAAATTAATTAAAAAGAATTAGGCCGACAGGCCGCGACCCCCGCCACCCCTCGAGCAACCTTAAACAAACATTTTAAATTTAAATGGCTAGACGACCATTACCCTGCCGAGCCCTCCACACAATCCACTGCATATTATATATATTGGGCAGTGGGCGGGCCACCTCCGGTGGACCCGGCCCACGCCCCTTTAAAACACGCCATATATGTTAATGGGTCAGCAAGAATCGACCCCACCCGGCCACGTGTAGCCCGCACCACAAGCAGCCCAACCACCAAACACTAAAACTAATGCGCCACCGAATACCAACAACCTCCATTTAATATATGGTTATGGAGGGTATGGTGTGGGCCGCCTAATGCGGACCCGAGCCCCAAATCAAGTCATGCAGTTTTTTAAAACTATAATGGGAGGGGCGGGGTTTGACTACCCAACCCCTCCTCAACCAATTTCTATTATCACCATTTCGCCAAACGACTTATTTTGATAAGTCCACCCATGAAAACTTATATAAACCTTCATTTCATTAGTACGCCCAGGCATGGAGGAGCAAGAGCACGCACAGAAATCAAGGCCATATTTTTTTAATTAATTTATTGCGGATGGAACCATGATTGAGCGAAAATTCTCAGGAAGGTGAAATTTTTGCAGTGTCCAAATCAGACAAATTTTATGTCGATCTTACACCTCTCAGCGACACGAACCCAATGACGCAGTTAGTTTCCTAATTTGAGCAGCAGATTTGCAGAGGCTTGAATGAGGGAATCTTTGAGGAATTTAGGGGGAATCTAAAAGATTCCTTGAGCCCGAGATTTTCACTTTTTCATAATTCAGAGATTTGACAGTCAATTTTTCACTATTCGATGCCACAAATCTAATGGTGCATTTAGATTTTCCATTTTCTCATTTCATTTTCTAGCCACTTTTCAAAGTGGATTGCAGGTGTCAGCGTTTAATGTGCGAGCTGTCATTCCATGAGATTCAACGTCGTAAAATCAATGATACGAACAACTTCAACAGTTTGACATCCTCTTCTTCAGATGGCCCCTAGATGTGAGGTATATGCAGTGTGTTCATGTAGTTTTTTTGCTATGCATTGTGCTATAGAGATCCATGTTTGATGTGGGATCTTCTTTCTTACTTGTTTTCACGATTCTTGCTTGATGTGATACATAATCATTTGTGAGATGTACTAGTTGTCATGATTCGTCATGTTTCGTTTGAGATCCCTTTGTTGTTATGTTGATGAGATACTCATGTGTCGCCATTTATGTTTGCATTGAGATCCCTTTTATGCCATGTTGGAGGGATACTCATTATGCATGAGTTTGTGTCATACTAATAGGAATCCTTTTGACTGAGAGATTCTATAGCGGAATATCTCTTAGAGCCACTCCTGCGTGAGAGAATTTTCCTTGTATGATAGTGACATCACCACTTATGTACATCATCACTATTGACAACACTTAATGCAGCGACCTACACCATCTTGACACCGGGGCCCGGAGATGTAGTCCCTCTTGGATGAACCTTGTTATCAATGGCTTATGTACTTTATGTTGCTAATGATTGTCATGTTCTTCTTCTTTACATCATGCACATGTATTCATTTATGTTCTTTTAAAAATGCAATTTAACACATCATGAATGTAAAAGGTCTTAGAAGGGTCCTTTGTCACACCCGAACCCGAATCAGTGGGATCCATTCAACAATGGAATCTATGCTCAAGATACACTGCCCATTATTGATAGACTAAGGGATGATTGCATACAATAAGAAATCAAGTTACAGTTAAAGGTCAAGATCAATAAGCAGGTAGATGACGAGAACATGGTTCTCATTGCAACAGGAAAAGGAAAGAGCTCAAGCAGGAGTGAGGAGTCAGCCTCACAGTCAAAGAAGGACTTGACTAAGGCCAAGTGCTTCTATTGTCATAAGATAAGACACTATGCTTCACAGTGTCGAGTTGAAGAAAGGAGGACATCACACACAACCAACTATAGTTGTGTCTGAGAAAGCTCAAAAGTTGTTTGCAAAGAAGTTTGAAACGAAATTCACACTTGTTTCCTATGTTTCCCATAGCACCTTACTAGTTAGTGCATGGCGACAAGATAATAGAGGCACAAGACATATGGCAGGGGCACAAGAGCAGTGCACCACCCTTACCGAGTGGGACTTCAAATTGGATGTGAAGTTAGGTGTTGATACAAAACATGCAATAAAGGGGATTGGAATAGTGGCACTCGAACTTGAGTCAAGAAGTAGGATGGAAGTGAAGGACATGCTATGAGTTTCATAACTCAGATGGAGTTTGCTCTTAGTCTCAATGATCAAGAAGAATGGGATTGATGTAGCATAAGAGGATAGACAAGCATTGATCATATCGAGGGGATCTAGCTTAAAAGGTGGCCACATCATTGGAGTGAAAGAGAGCTATGTGTATAAGATAAAGGGCTAGCCTATTTGAGTAATGATAGGAAGCACAAAAAGTGATAGAGAACAAGGAGCATGTAGCTCTGAAGGTTGAGCAGTGATAGAGAGCAAGTAGCAAGAAGCTCCAATGGTTGAGTAGCTCAGAGGGAGTTAGTGGGGAGGAGAAAATTCCTCCAAATCTGTCAATGTTTCTTAGTATGAGATGATCTTACATGGAATTCAGGAGCATAAAGAGCAAGTCTTCAAGGATGATGGTAGGGAAATCTTCAAGTTCAGAGGAAGTATCCATGGTAGCGAATTGAAGTCCAATATCGGAGTGAGTTTCAGGTGGAAAAGATACCTCGCTCACTAAGAGGGAGTGTTGATGTTTGTAGCTCAAACAATGACTTCTGCACATGCCTATGTGTCTAAGCGTGTAAGAAGTTGTTCACAACTCTCCTTAAAACACTTGCTCAAGTGTGAGCAAGTTGCTAATGTAACTTAGCCTAAGGTAGACTTAGAAAAAGCACATAATTATTATGATGGCTTATTGAGCTACAGTAAAATTAAAATAAGTAAATAATTTACTTTAGTGATCATGTTTTAATCTCATCCATTGATCTCGAGTGAGATAAGATCTAATCTTGTTCATTACTTACTTTGGAGATTAGGGTTAGGGTTTGGGATTTAGCTGAATGTAAAGTTATAAAAGCAAGGCTAGCTTGATGGAAAAGACACATAATGCAACAACACAAGATTGGGAGAGGCTTCTCAGTGAGTGCATTATGACCAAGGTAACAATGACAACCAGATCAACCAACAAGGGTTGATCAGTCAGATTAGATTCAAGGTTGTAAGTAATGCCTCAGTGGGGCCATTATCCCAAAACAAGAGCCCAAGTAAGTTTGGATTGTTAATGAATAACTTTCATTGAGCGAAATCTATGTGTCAATTTTACGAGATTAGTTATTTTTATTCTTGCTTCTATTAAATGTTAGGAACTTAGTTGTGTAAATTATTCTGTAGATTTGTAATCTAGTAGGTTAATGATTTACCAGGTGCTAGGTTTGACGTCAATTTAACAAGATGGAAATCCCATTGGATTCCCTGTTGTCAGTGTAAAATCCCTTCCCCAACATACATTCCATGATGTTTAACTCTGGTTTTTGTGATTATTGTGTTTTAATATTTGTTTTAAATGATATATTTGTGATATGGATGAAACCCACTACAGAATTATCTAATGAAATCATATATTAGATAAAACGACAATAACATGATTAAATTTGAATTTTGGAATTCTTGGGTCCATACACTATATGTTACTAGAACATAGCTATGTGCAATAAATATATGAATTTTATCATTTTAAGTATCCGACCACCTTGACATGGCCATACAGGAAAGGTTATGACACACTATTGTCCACCACAAAATATAAAAAATGTTTGTATTAGGTATATGCTCAACATATTGTGGCAAAACCAGTATGCATATCAAACTCTAATAAATCACAAAAAAAAATTATGTACTAATAAAAATTTACATAAATAACAACAAAAAAACCAAACCAACTTTATAACAAAACCTACTAATTAATAGAATACAATAATTATACATTCATCTTGCACTAGTTATATGATGAAGTTAATGACATATTATGTAGGATATGTTGTTACATATCCTACATCTAATTACTTATACTTCTCAATTCATTTCTCAAAACAAACGGGTAACAAACAAAATATACAATGATACAAAGAAAGTTAAAAAGTATAATGCAACTACATGTCTTATCATTCAAAAATAACTAATAATTAAGTGAACTTAAATATCTCTTTATCCATCCACTACATGCTGGTTTTTCATGGCATCCCTTGATATCACATGATAAAAAGTATACTACAACATATGTCTTATAATTCAAAAAATAAATGATAATTAAGTAACTTTAGATGTCTCTTTATCCATTGACATTGCAGGCTGGCTTTTCATGTCATCACATGATAGTCTACATTATATTCCCCGATGACGTCACATGATATAGTCTACGTTATATTTGCATTATCATTTCTACTGGCTAAAATAAATCATATACCCCACTTCATTCTAACACAACAATTATCAATTTTTGTAAATATAAATATAAAAACTGGAGCCCTCCCACTTATACATATTTTGAACGAACATGTTAATTCCACTTTAACAATGTTACACTTATGTAGAAATATTACACTTACCGCATAAGGTGTTATGCGTTGGATTCGAACTGCGGCGGCCCCTAAGCATATACAACTGCAGAAGACCATTGGGAAGGGCAGGGAACAAAAATTTTGAGGACATGAGCACAAACCGAAGAAACTCCAACCTCTTCGTATTCACTGTCACTGTCAATATCGCTGTAACTGTCAGTGTCATGGTGGCAGAGAACAACAACACCGTCCTTCCGGCCATGGAAACGGACGAGTCTATCATTATCAGAGCAATCACAGAAATCACTTTCCGCCTTGTCCAAAACCTGACAAACCTTAACCCATTCTAGGGTTTCATTATTGAGCCTGCTAATGGATAAGTATAAACGCTCCGTCAAAGAACCCCAAACAGAGAAAGCTTCCGATAACTCCACCATGTAGATATCATTTTCATCGCCGACGATGGCAAATTTGTTCAGAGTATGATGCCGAGCAGAGGACAGAACCCTAAGCATCCAATTTTGGTCTTCCCAGACATTTGTAAGAGGGCAGTATGAATAAGCTTCCACTGCATTCCGTTGGGGCACCCATCCTCTCACAAAAAGTTTACCGGAAACCACGAAGAATACGTCGATCAACAGAGCGACTGGCATCCCGGAAACCTCTCGCCATTCGCTGATCCCGAAATCGTAAACCTCCGCAGCGGCGATGAACTCCAACGTCCCTGCGACTGCGCCACAGCAACCGCCGGCAACGTACAGGCGGTTCCCGATGAGACCCCAGGCAAACTCCGCCCGGCCCGCGAGCATGTTGGCGCCGAGAGTCCATTTCTTGGTGAGTGTGTCGAAGATATGAACACTGTTCGAGGCGCGCTCCGGGCCGAAGCCTCCGAGGACGATTACCAGAGCGCCATGGGAGATACAGGCGTAGCCATCCAAGAATATCGTTTCGCGTACGGACTCATTCGTGAAGACTGTTTTGGACTTCCTGTGGGAAAGTAGGTCGATCTCTGTGCATTCCACACGACTGGGAGGGGCATTGTAGGAGATGGGGAGGAGGAAGAGAGTAGGGTTTGTGAAAGCTAGGTCTCTTCTCTGCGTGTGGAATGGAGAGGAGGGGTTAAGGAGCAGGTTTCTCCACTGGGAATTGACGGCTCTCAGTGAAAGGTGGTATATTCGCGGGATTCGGATTAAGCAGGAGATGGCTAGGTCATTGGGGAGCCCTGGAATTAGGATGGTACCTCCCGCCATTATTCTCTTCTGCTAATGGACTGCTTGCGTTTTGGAACTGAGAATGATTACACGGGTTTTCTATCTATAGCAAGATGGTTCACATTTGAAAATTTTAATTAAGATATTAAAAAATTCCCTGTAACTAAGCTACTATATTCTCGGGAATGGAGATTGATTATTCAATGTCAGCGTTATTATCGGGAGAGAAAGTTGAGCATTGAATGCAAGCTTAAAGGTTGAAATCGTACATAAAACTGAGCTGTTTGGCCAACTTT
>APFE031172558.1:0-22292 GCA_000404065.3 Pinus taeda | reverse complement strand
CGACTATGATATTGGTGCATTTCTTACTCAACAGGGACATCCAATGGCTTACCATAGTGAGACACTTTCAGACACAACCCAAAAGTATCCCACTTATTACAAAGAAATGTATTCCATTGTGCAGGTTTGTCGTTAATGGAAGCATTACATTATGGGGAAGTAAATAGTCATCCACACAGACCACCCATTCCTATAGTTAATACAAACACAAAGGGGAAGTTGCAGAACGATCAACATTAGAAATGGTACACATACCTGAAACAATTCCATTTGAACATTAAGTACAAGAAGAGTAGCACTAATAATGTTGCAGACTTCCTTAGCTGACCACTAGTCATGGCGTTGATCATTATGCTTGACTCTTGTGGGCACGAGACTTCGAGGTGGCCACATCTTTACAAGAGAGATCCATAATTCGGCAGCATATACCAGACACTCTTGGAAGGTAAGAAAGTTCCAAATTATCACCTCTAGGATGCACTGCTATGCCACATGGGACATGTTTGTTTTCCTTCAAGCGAGCGTCCCAAGATGATTTGGGAGGCGCACTACAGCCGAGTCGCTGGAAATTTCATAGTAGAGAAAATAGTGGCAGTATTGTAGAAGTACTTTTATTGGCTGAACCTTCGTCAAGATGTTGGGAGGTACATTAAATTTTGCACTTATTGTGCCATTTCCAAACTAACCATCAAGAAGCAAGGCCTATATATTCCTATGCCTACTCCTAGTCAACCTTGGGAATCCATCTCCATGGATTACATGCCAGACCTTCCTTCCACTAGCACGACAACAACTACATTTTCATGGTGGTTGACAAATTCTCTAAGATGCACATTATGGTAGCTTGCAAGAAGAGTATCACAACAGAGGCCACTACTAAGCTCTTCTTTGAGCAAGTGTGGGTACACTTTGGGATCCCACTTTTCATTGTCTTTGATCGAGACAACAGATTCGTAAGTGCATTTTGGTCAAGTCTCTGGTCGATGCTGGATACCAAACTCACTAAGTCCATGACTTTCCATCCCTAAACTGATGGTCGAATAGAAGTCATCAACAGGATGATCGTACACATTTTGTGCATGTACATGGGATGAAAGCCTCCGCTATGTCCAACACATATACAACAGAGCTCTCCAAAGCTCAATGGGCCAAGCCCCTTTCGTGTAGGGTTGGGATTTCAGCCATTATGTCCCATTGATGTGGCCATAGCATTTGTAGCTACTCAGGTAGATTCAGGTCATGTCCAGTCTGATGCCGACAAGGCTAACAACTTCATTGACAGCATTCAACACATCTTCCAGAAAGTCCATGATATATTGGATAGAGCCAATGCTAAGTACAAGAAACGCCGTGATCTACATCTGGTGTCGTACAAGTTCCAAGTGGGCAATAAAGTTTTTCTACATTTGCAGAAGGAGCACCTCACTAAACCCCATCAGAAGTTTCACCTGCTCTGATATGAGCCATACACCATCACCAAGGTTGTAGGGGACAATTCCTTCGAGCTCAACATTTCACCATTCCTTGGTCTGCACCCATTGTTCAATGTAGACCACCTTCAACCATCCTTTCCATCATTGTTGGACACATTCGACATTGCAGAACAAGTCACACCAACAGAGCTAAACCCAGACTGCATGGAATAGGCCACAATTGATTGGATCATAGACACACAGATCAAGAAAAATCGCCAGTAGAAGATCCAACTGTATCGAGTTGTCAAAGATGGCCAACTCTTGTGCCAAGGCAAGTGGCTCATAGGGACCAAGTTCAGCAGAAGTTTCCGCATCGCATGGAGGCACTTAAGCAATGGGGACCATTGCTTCCTAATGGGGAGGACTGATCCAGGCGGATATTGGTGGCCACCCTCCTATTGCACTTGGATCCTCAATACTGTCTCTTTCAGTTTCCTTAATTGTAGCATAGTTTACTATTTTTGGCAGTTATTCGGGTCCTGAACTTCTAGAGCCGTTTTGAGGCCCTAAATGAAATTTTTAGGGAAAATAGAGAGACCGGAAAAGCCCCAACTATATTGACATGATTGTTTTCAGATTACTCTTTGAGATCTTCAAAACTAGGTATTATGATAGCTAAACGAAGATCGTACACCAAATTTACAACCCCGAGAAATTGATGTACCAATTTACCCAAACAGGGTGCATAGTTTTGGTGCTTCATCTCCTAGGGTTAGATTTCTGGATGTTTAGGGTTTTCTATTGTTTCTCAATAATAAATAGGCCTTGGAGCCTCATTGTAACATATTTCAGAGGCATGTAGCCACCACATCTCTTCTAAGAGATAAGCTACCATTTCCTGAGCTAGTTTATTTCCATGTTGTTTGTAAGCATATTTTAGTATTTTGATATTAATGAAATTTGTGTTATTTTTGTTGCATTTCAGTATTTATGGTTATATCTGTAATTTGGTTCGTTTATGTTTAGGTTCAAATCATAGAATAACTACATCATGCTAAATACTTTACCAAATTGGATCTCAACTTGGGATACCACTATATATGAGTAAAAGAAGAAGCCACCTAAAAAACCCCCTTTAAGATAAACTAATGTTTAAATAATGCACTATTGATATTTAAGTATTTGATAAATGATGCAATGTCATTTTCTAGACTAATTTGTAATTATCTTGGATCATATATTGATTTCAAACTACACCTAGGAAGAGCATATCTCACATCTCGCGCAAGGGTTAGAGACCCTAAAAGAGCCGCGATCCTTAATTTTTTTTTAGCAAATGTGATCTTTCCCAACAATCACACATGGCATATGTATGGACTTTTAAGAAGATTACAAAGGGTCTAAAATCCTAATCTTAATTGATAGTTAAGGTAGGAAAGAACTCTAAGCTTTAACCCTAGACAACTATCATAAGTTGTTAAATACTAGGTTGTTGGAAAAGTTGGGGGTGTCATTCTTGTTATATGGATTAGTGTTCCATAGTTGAGCAAAGTAAAGAAGTGAGAAATTGGAGCACAAAAAAAAATTTAAAAAAAAAATTAGATGATCCTATCATGACTATACAAACCATAATTGTCAATGGCAACTCCATAATGAGTTTTATTGTCTTTATATTTGCATTTTTTAGAAGAAAAGGGCAATTGGGAAAATTTTAGGAGCTTATATTCACAGTTGGACGATTTTTCTCTGCTTCTTCAAAAAAGAAACATTAATTTCTATTTTTTGAAAAACTATTTTGCCCAAATTCTATAGTACAGAATTGTTTTACCTTAAAATTCACTAATATTCTATATAGAGACTATATAAAATAATTAAAAATTTGAATATTTTTACAAAAATATCACCAAACATTTTAGAGATTGTGTATCATGTACTAGTGAGATTCACCAAAGTTTCTAAACTTTAAGATAAATTTCTGTCCTTAAAACTTTCCATGGAGGGAAAGTCATAGTCCTCAACTTAGGACTTCCCATATTGAATTTCAGAAAGTAACTCTTTTTCTCATGGCATGGATGGTGTGATATTTTGATTTTACTTCATTTTATTTCAGTGTTTTATGTTGTAAGATAATAATATCAAAACTTAATCATAGATAAAACACTATATATAAAAAAGAATATACAAAAACATGTAAGAGCTATTATTATGAACTACTTCATGGCAATCTATAAATCAAAATGTGACTTTATATTCCCCTTTTTCTCCCTTTGTTTAAAACCTCATTTCCAAATGGATGATTCTTTTTGTTTCTCTTTTCATTTAACAATTCATTTACACTATAAAAGTCGATATTCTTTTAGTAAAAATCTTCATTCCATTCCAACTTTTATTCTATATTTTCTAATTTGAAATTCTTTTATTCCATAATTTTAAAAAATTAGAATTAATAAAGAAATTCATAAACCATATAATAAATTATATTCATATCACAACCCAAAATAAATATTAAAGTCATAAAACAACCCAATAAAACTGGTTTAAATATTAAAGTGATGAGGTTTACAAATACTAATAATAATAATTTTAGGTAATTAAAAGACTGTAAACAAATTTTCAAAAAACTACATTTTTTTAACAACTATAATATTTTTCCTTTGATGAGATGGTGACAATTGGGGTTGTGACAACCAGAACATGTCACTTGGCCACCAACTTGTACAACACCTTATGAACCAATGATGTTAAAGTTAGTGAAGTTGAGAAAAATGATATCTTGGGTGTACATTGATCTAGGATGAGTATAAGCTCACCCAAAATCCTCTGCATTTAGACACTAGCAGGCTGAGATATAATGGCAATGAGGAGATCATGGTTGAAGATAACAGTGTAGAGGTACCAAGGGAATTACTCCTTTCCTGTGAATATAAATTAATATATATATATGAGCAATTTCAATATATAATATTTATAGTAAGATGGACTCCATTTCTTTCCCGCTTAAAAGAACATTTATATTTGGAGTTGTCTAACGAGGCGGAGGAATTGCCCGAACGGCTAAAAATGGTCGAATCCGGGTAAAAAAAAATCAAAATTTTTTGTAGATACAGAGTCGTGTTTTTGATGGTGGAAATGGATTCAGCACCATCAAAAACATCTAGGACACCTAAAATTTTGAAGTTTAACAACCATAACTTGGATTTACAAAAATCCTTGCCAAATTTTCTCTCAATATGACCAGAATTTCCATAACTTTCCCAGCAATTCCTCTGACTAGTTAGACTACGGCTTTATATTTTAGTCTGTGTTACAAACTTTCAGACACCGTTCTGCTTCAGCCTCTCTTCTACACTTGACATGCAGGGTTGGACTCTTCTACACTCAACAGCCGACAGGTATTGTAAAATTCTGACATTCAGTCGCTCTTATGCAGTGATCTGGAGGTAGAGCAGTAGGCACCGATGGACCACGTGGAATTTCATCTCTTGTGTGTGTGGTCCACACAGTTAATGGATTCCAACGAATCTTTCTTTCCCTTTGCGTGTGGGGTCCACAATAGTTTAACTTTGATGTTCTTCTCCCGAGAATTACCTTTCACTTTACTCTCATTGCGCGAGGTTTAAGTCTCGTGTGTTTTTTATTCCAAGGAATAACTTTCACCACACCCTCTATCTTTCTGTGGGGTCCACGATGGTTTAAATTTCACGACTTTTTCCGAGAAATAACTTTGAATTTGCTTGGTTTGCGTATGGGGTCAACAATGGTTTAACTTTCATGGTTTTTGCCCAGAGTGAATTTTCACTTTACTTTCTTCCATCTAATGGAACTTTGACACGTACCCTCCACAATCAAAAGGAAAAGGGAAAAGACAAGATGATGTGCATGCGTGAGCTGCTGAACCTCAAAAGATGGGCAACTGTAAAGCAGACTTGGAATTGACGTTCCACCAACTCACGTCATTTTTCTTTTCTTTGTGGAAGCCGACAAAACGCTCACCTCCCAAGTTGCAACACCTGTAACCAACCCAACCATGGCTATACAAACATTTATGTAAAGTTTTCCCATGGCTATACAAACATTTCTGTAAAGTTTTCTGTAAAAAAATCATTATTTCTGTAATGTTGGTTTAAAAATATTACTCAATGCCATTACTCAAATACTTTCAAAATATAAATAATATAATTTTAAATAATCATAAACCAGCAATTGCACTGAACCTTGCAAAGAAATACCATAAGGCATCATCTTAGGAAAAAGTAGCATTAAATTGTTACTCTTTCATGATGATAGTGAAAGTGTTACTAGATGAGAGTAGCATTAAATTGTTACTCTTCCATGATGATAGTGAAAGATGTTTCGAAAGGGTGTAAGTAGAATTTTAGATGTTAGTTAAAAAGAGGGTCTCAAGAATTGCATCATTGACATGAGAAGAGTATCCACAGTATCAAGTTCTCTGTTTTTGGTTATTTAGTGTAGTTGCCAAAGAATTCACTATAAAGATAGCAAAGATCTCTATCCGTAGAAGTTATTGACCAGAAACCCTGATTTGGTATTTTGGTTAAGCATCCATATGTATTTGCACTTGCAACACTTGGGTTTGAAGTATTTGTGTACTTAAGTGGTTGGAATTTATTCACACCCTATTTGTGTATGTCAGCGTTATTTGGGATTCAAACTCTAGCAAACATTTGTATCATTGTCTTTTTGATCAGTCTACAGACTAGATCGTAGTGACCCGCATCAAATGATTTTCGATAAATTATAAGAACATTAAGTTGAAGTCAAAATATGAATCTTTTGAACTCAAGGATTTTGAAAATCTCAAATTACCATACTCTACCACAAGTATGGTAAAATTGAATAATGAAGATGAACACATTTGGTTTTTGAATCCTAGAAATGACTTTGAGCCTATACTAGGATACCAAATCTCTTTTAATTGATGATGTCAATAACCCACAAAAAATGGAAATTCAAATGCTTGTCCAAATAAAAATATTCATGAGTTCACTTTTAACTAATAAAGTTTAACATGGAACATTATTCAAAAAATATACTAAGTAATGAGCTCATGCTCCTTGGTTGTAATTTTATTTTCAAACCACTCCATGTAAAAATAAAGGTACCTTCAAAATTGTTGAATGAATTTAAAGAGAAACACTTCTTTGAAAATTTTGATGAGACTTGTAAAGGTGGACTTTGATACTCTCTCAACCTCTACCTTTTTTGAAAACTATTTATATTACTTTAAATTGCTTGTTAATATTTTGAAATATTATAAATATATGTTACAAGTTGGTTTTACTTAATTTCAAACATTGTAATGTTTTTGCTTCATTATTGATAACAATATTGAATCTCCTAATACAATAAGTTTTCCATTTAAACCAATGAACATGATGGCCAAGGTGGACCAGACTTCAACTTTGATGGGATATGCATTACCTGAAATCTACATTCCACAAAAAAAGAAAGTTATAAACACTAATTGTATATAAAAATATATGTCAATGTGTTTTATAGTCTCATTGATGAGGCACACATTAGCTCCAATCTACATTCCATAAACTATAAGTCAATAGTAGAAAAGATAATTATATGCTAAAATGTAAATGTATTTAATGTGTTTTATAGTCTCTCATTCATAATAGATATTTACCTTAATTACTATATTAGTATAAACATATATACAAGGGAATTGAAAAAAAGATCCAAGATTTTCTTTATGTTTTAAACATTAAACTCATCCATTATCTCTAGAGTCAAAATTTAACATAAATTTATTTGTATAAATACAACAAAAATGAGGATGGATCTCCATGTCATATATATGACTTAACTACTTGTTTTTTATTAAAAACTCTCACACTTTTAAATAATTCAAATGGAATCTAAGAAAGTTTGGTGCTTTTAACTAATTCTCAAAGTTAATAGGGAATCTGCACTTGTAGTATTTGACTAGATATGATACAACTACTTTGAATGGGGCCAACACGAATCCACTGTCCCCGTAAATTTTCCAATAGTATATCTACACTGATTTCTTATAAAGAGATATTTGTTTTCAACTAATATCACTACTTTTCTAGAGAGATCAACATGAATCAAATGTAGACAAATTCCCCTCAAGTAATTCCACTATTGCATAGAGATGGACACGAATCAAATGTCAACAAATTTCAATATAAATATGTACTTCAACAAATTTCAATATAAATATGTACTTTATAGGCATAATTAATGGCTTTGATTTACACGAAACTATGTGTTCATATGGACCGATTTAAATAAATTCCATTATTGGAGAGAGATCAACACGGATCAAATGTCAACAAATTACCCAAAGGAACATAAGAAGTTGTTGAATATTTACAAATAGTTGGAAAAATAGAATTGTTAAATTCAAATTTTAATATAAATATATACTTTATAGGCACAATTTGTGGCTTTGATTTACAAGAAATTGTATGTGCATATGGACTCATTTAAATAAAAAATCATCGATATTTTTATATTAAATTAAAACACCTTAACTAAGCATGGAACAAGGAAAGATTGCCCTCAAAACTACACTTTCAATCATTTCCTCGAATATTTATCAAACCTTTTTAAAATCAAAGAGATCAGATAAAAATAAATACAACTTGTATACACTCATGGAACATTTCTACCACTCCCTCAAATATTTATCAAGCCTAAAACAAATAGATTTGATAAAAATCCATACAACATGGATACACTCATGGAACATATAGGGACTATCATGAAACCTTCAATTTCCACCATTCCCTTGAGATTTATCAAGCCTTCTAAAATAGAGGTCAGAGGTTAGATAAATAGATACAGTTTGAGCACATTCAACATGTCCACTAGTTTGCTCATAAAAAATTAATATGCTTCATTCAAATACTTAATCTTGGAAGAAAATCACATCAAGGCTCTAGGTAGGTCTTCCCAGTGCATATCGCTAGTAGCTACAGTTTCTGAATGACATAGTTGAAAATTCATGGGCTAGCCACTTGACCAATGAAAAGTCAAATTGACCAAGATTAAATATAAGCAAACCAAGGAAGAAATCCAATTAACCAAGTCGATATGAAAATTGACTAGATAAGAAATTGTGGAATCTTTGATGCACTGATGTTTAATGTATAATAAGAATATGAAATTTACTAGAATTTTTGTTACATATGGATGAAAGGCATGGTTATGGATTGTTTTCCTTTTCTTTCTATGAATTGTTTTGATGCATGATATGCATCAAAGAATATGTAAGGGTTATTGAATATGTTGATCTCTAAACTAACATAGCCTGTGCCTCAAGTCAACATTTCCCCCTCAAGGGATTGCTACCTCCATTTATTTGCAAGCTTAGTGAAGTCAACGTTAGACTACAAAGTTTCCTTGTTGATTATCACTTGTTAACCCTAGCCTTTGAAATTGCACCAAGGCAATGTTGACGAACATCAATAAATCAAACAAACCTCAAGCAATGTAAAATTTAGAGGGAGCCTTATGACTATAGAGAGTAAGATACCATTAATGTATTGAATAATTTCAATTTTACATAATCTTATAAGAACACAACCTCAAATACCAAACTATAAACCAATATGAAATGGTACAAAACCTACAATTCATAAAACATTAACCAACTAATCAACAATCTTATTTACATTGATTTTCTCCAATTAAATATTTCACATTTTAAATAAACAGGATATACATAAAACCTAACAATTAATAAATAATCTTAAATTAATAAATAATTTTATTTAAGATGATTTCCAATTAATTATTTTACCTTTTAATTAAACACAATATACTCAATAAACTACATACCCTTCAAACCATGATGTAGAATCTTACTCCATCATCCTCATGAAAACTATAATGATTTCTCATTAAAGCGCTAGTCTAAAAGGTTCGGTATACTGTGTTTGGGTGGTGTTTGCACCATGTCCACTCTCCACTCATGCAACATCTCAAATCCACCACCAATGGATTTGCCTTTGGTATCCTAACTCTCTGGTAGGATATGGTAAGTTAAATATCATTCCAAAAGCAAAGAACCATGGAAGGGGCACGAAAGTAACTACATGGGAACTTAAATATCGTTCCAAAAATAAAGGGCCATGGAAGGGGCATGAAAGTACCTCTTCTCCCTGATTTTCAAAAGTCAAAATATTAGGCACATCACCCAAGCACTTCTTTAAAACTATGTATATTCACTACCCAAAGCACTTCTTTAAAACTATGTATGTTCACTGCCCAACCCTCTTAAGAAACTTGTGGTATAGGCTTTCCTCATGTCTCTTTTTTCATCAAAATTGTCCAATTATAGTTGACAAACAATAAACCAATGCAAATTTTGATTTTTGATGCCAAATAATTTAGTATATTGCCATTATATAACTAGGTTTTCCATTAGTCGCAACATCCAAATAAGGTTGGGCTTCATTCCATTCATCAATCCCTTGTTTAGTACAATGTGGAATATTTATCATTAAATAGAGATCACGTTTAGCGTTGAGAAAACTAAATTTCTTCACACATGCCAGCATGGAATTCATTAAGACTCGCGTGATACATCTTTAAATTTTTAATCACAATGTGTCACATGTTGTGTTCTTTAAATTACTCCACCTCTTTGTAATGCGACGACAAATTTTATATTAGAAGAGAATATACGGAAGTAACACATATTATAAGCGATTTCACGTTTAACTTATTTTTTTGAATTTATAAAATGTGTTGCAATGTATGCATGTTAATAGTTAAAGGATATATATATATATATATAGTCATTATTGTTTTAAGATTTGGGTATAAGATTAGTTTATAAATTAAGTTATATATATGTGGGGAAATATCATAAGATGTGTTAATATAGTTAATTCATTATTCTATTATTTAAAGAAAAAAAGTCTTTTAAAATTAGAAAAGTTAATATAAAAGTTTATCATTTTCTATTATTTAGTGTTGAAAAATTATGTAGATTTATGGTGAGTAAACTTTGTAATGAAATTCAAGTTGCAATGAGATTGGCAAAGTGATGATCACCATGTAAAAAGAATTCATCTTTGGTATGATTTTAAATTGGAATAGGGGTTTTAAATCTCACTCTTATAGATGAGATTTAAATCTATGTAAATTGGATCTTGTATATAACCAAAACCTTTGTATTTCCAACTACAAATTACAATTAAATTGGCAAAAAGATATTTAAAAAAATTAGAATTATTCAAATTATTATTTTATAATTAGGGGTTAAAATATATTTATATAAAAGATGTAGAAATGATAATCACACAAAAATGTATCTCCTTATAAAATAAAAACATTTCAAATAATTTTAATTATATTAAAGAAACATAATCTACACAACTTTTTAGTTAATATAGAAAAAATATTAATATTCAATCAAATTAAAACGATACCATTCCAAAGAAAAACATTTACCTATGACAATTTTGCAATGTGGTTAAGACTCGCTTCCATATCGACTTCCTTCTCTACACAAACACGCTATGTTGGAATTTAAAAATGCTCCTCCATGTTTGTACATTGATAATTATTTATTATATTTCTTGAGCTTCCATATACATTGCCAAACTGGACAATTACTTTGTTTATTTCGTACCATACCAAGAGCGTGGGCATGAGTTGACAAAAATAATGCGCAAAATATTTCCATTATTGTCTCCTCCTCCATGCTCAACCTCCAATTATTCATATACTTCATTCCTTCAAATCAGAAATGCTCTAAAGAATCATGTAACCATTTTTTGAAGTATATTTTAAAATTCTCTGTGGACCTATTTTTATAAGATTGTACAAGGAACAAATTTCCATGTGACTATTGTTAAAAATGTGCAAGTAGCAACTCTACTTTCCATTTTCCTGTTGTTTTTAAAAAGTTGATATTTCCGATTACAGTGGAGGACTTTTGTATGATTTTTTGAATAGAAAAGTGGCAAACCCATCTAAATGAAAAGTCAATAAAATCTATCCATCCATCCATGAAAAGTAGAACAATGGGCATTCCAACAATGTGGCCTCATTTCCAATGTACATGCTAAAACTTTTGGCCATCAATCAAGGTAAATAATATGCTATGAGACGCTTCAATATTATTGGGTTTGAACTTAATTGTGATGACAACCATCATAAAACTCCATACAATACAATACACTACAAGGTTTACAAACTATGAACTGCTGAAAATACCAGGATGTGGTTGTTACTATCTACTTATTGCATATATCTACAAGAATTTCTTTGTATACTTCCTCTTGGATTTTTCTCAAACTAGTCAATACTTCTTCCTCCCAGGTTTCTTCTGAGAGAAAAAAATTGCCCAACAAATTCATCTGATCAGACTCGCTCGACTGTTTTTCGTATTCTACAGGTGTCAACCAATTTGGCTGTAAAGTATTGTTGTAGATGCCTATCATCGCATGTTCGGCAACCATTGCAAAGCAGCTGACATGATCACTACCTTTGATATGGATCTGAACTGTTTCAAAATTATAAACAGAAGGTTGGAGAAGACTTTCTAATGAGAAATCCTGGATCCTAAAACTCAGAGTATTGTCAGTTGGAGGCAATGACAAAACATTACAATCTTGAAAATATAAAACGTTTGATTCATATGTTCGCTGATTAGAAGTCGTATCGGCTAGCAAATGCTCATGAGTGTCTTTTGATTCATTAGTTATACTATCAAATAATGCCAACATTAATCAATACATCTCTATTTTATTTTTTGTTGAATGGGTAAGAGGACTTGGATTTGTGAGACAATAGAAAAGTTTAAAACTAAATTAGTGAACACATGGCTCTACAAGTCACAGGCTAGGGCAGTATAAGTCTACATTGTAAGTATATCAATGCATTACTGTATAAGTTGGTCTAGCCACTTGGGCAAGATTTGACTATGAATTGATGAGAAGATAATTAAGGCTCATAACAAAATATGACAAAACATATGAATTGAATAGACCACAAACTGATGAATCAAATGAGTTGACGACTGCAATATGAGTTGAGTTCACATGCACTGTACATTATTCAATAAACCACAAACTGAGATAGCAAAGTAAACTCCTGAGTGAAAGATAATCTTGTGTCTATGTGGTATAAATATTTAAAGACATTGACAATATTGATTTGTTGAGTTGCTAGTTTTTCTCTGCTCCACATTTTCTAGTTGATGTGTCCACGGAAATTGAATTTCTGAGGATTGTTAGGCTCAAAGACTTCACTAAAGAAAATGTTGGCAAGGAATATCAACACGATGATAACTTCACTAAAGAATATAACGGGAAGGAAAATCAAAAGGATGATATTAATAGCTTGCCACCTTGAGTGAGTCATTATTAAAGTTCCCCACGACCTCGACCTTGCAGGAATTATACTCGTAGCACAACAAATTCTCATCATTCTTCCATGCTATATGGTCACTGTCCAATGCATCTACATTCTTTCTCTTTCTGTACTTGAATCCACATAAGTTGGTGGCTTGCAACACCTAGACTCTGAACAAACCAATATTCCCTTGCTTTTGGGATAATAAGCATAATCCCTGGAACCCCACTTTGGATTACAAAAAGCTGCATATTTATAACCCATAAATCAACGAAGAGAACGCTTGTCAAAATATTTTATGTAGAAAAATCTATACTGACACACCAAAAATAGTTGAAAAGAACTGAGGGGAATACTGAATAAGAAAATTTTGAACCATGGACCCCATTGCAGTACCTGTGATTGTTGCCGCTGTCAACCAGTTGATGTACCTATGGTTTTTTCCGTTGTCAAAGTGATATCTCTAAGGGTTTTAACATTAACAGAAAATGTTAGGAGAGGTGCCACTAGAGACGGGATAATATCCATGAGCAAAAATCATTGCTGAAAGTCTCTCCTCATATAAAACATACAGACACAGAGGAGGGGAACCATTTGAAAACCCCAAATTTAAGTAAAGAGGGTCCTAATGAAAATCCTTTTCTCTATACAAAAAAGGGTTTTTCCCTTGGCCATTCCATTCTTTTACTATTAATTTTGAAAACCCATATTATAATAATCGAATCACATGCCTGAATAATTGAACCAGATACTCTTGCTCAATAAGGGAGTAGGCCATAGGGGAGGAAATGAACCTGGATAAAAGAAGAATCAACCAGCAATAAAGACTGTTTTGGTTGAATGCCAACCTTGAAGGGTTGAAACTTCCAAAAGACCGGACTGAAGTCACGCCCTAGAAACCAACTATAGGATGGATAACCAACCCAAATGAGGGCTCTTATTTTAAACGTTGAGACAAGATAAATAAAGGAAATGAGAAGCAGGGTTTAGGATGTCGTTGCCTCAGAGACCTAGAATAAAAAAAGAGAGGGGTTTTCCTTTGCCCTCATTAAAAAAAGATACGTTATATACTGTGATAAGACTAGACTGGGGCAGAAGGTGGTGGGATCTCAACAAAAATTAATAAGGCTCCATGAGCAGAAAAAAAAAAAAGCATTGTATATTGTGATAAGACAAGACAAGGGTAGAATACCTCAAGAATGTAAGTGCAAAGTATAACAAGCATAAGTTGGAAAGCAAGGTATCCCCATAACGTAAATGAATGAATCATTTAACAGTTCAAACAGGTGGTGATCGAAGGGTGGAGAATAACTTAATCATCTAACATCAGATCAAACGGAGGATAGCAAGACAACTAAGATGAGAGGGGAGTTTTTCCCAGAGGGAACGCCTTACGACGTAATTATAAATTAATTACATTAAAATGTTAATATTACTTTAAAAAGCCATATTATATCATAGAGATCAAGGCCGTATATTATTTTAAAAATCCACATTACATCATAGACATTAAGGCGGTGAGAGGGAGGAAAAGCTACTAAATCTTGTTATCAAAAACATCCTTGAAATTAGACAACTACAACCAGGCTTGTACTTATCATTCACAACATAAACAACAAGCACATTTTACATTGACTAAACACATTTTACCCCCAACTTCAAACTAAACTTCATCGTCATAAAAAGATCAAGGAAAGTTCGATCATATGTCAAGCCATGAATGCCCACGGTCCACGCAAAACAAGCGATGAAGCTACGCACAAGGAGACACCCTTCCTTGCCCACAACTTTGCACTAGTTGCTGCACTCAGTGCATAACCAAAACTCTGAAACCCACAACCACTAAGTTCTAAGAGCTCCTTGGTAAAGAAGAATTAGTAGCAAGCTACTCAAACCAATCAACGTATTGAAAATATCTAAGGATGAAAACAAAGCTATCAAAACTATGTGACACAATTATGATCCCCAAGTCAATCTAGAGATTAAAGGTTTTTTATTCGTCAAGTCATAGTTTACATTGGATCTAAAGTTAGTATCCTTCTATGGAGACTTGGATAAATGGGGATACCTAATTTAGTTAAGTTAATAAACTTTTTAAAGTTGGTAGACTAAATATTTGTAGAGCCCATTGGGTTATTTAAAGACATAGAAACAAACATAATGGGAATAACAACATTAATTGGATTGAAGTCATGGACCTGGTCAAAGGAGCTAAAACATATGTGGGGTTAATCAAAATGTCATGGTGTAGGAAAATGAAAGCAATAATATTCCTAGATAAAGATAGAAAAAAAAATGAAAGGGAAATGGTAGAATAATAATCATATCTATAAACCCCAAGCAAGGAAAGCCTCAGCCAGAACCTTACAATGAATAAGCTAACATTAGGAAGCTATAACAAGTAATCAAAGGAAAATAATAATATTTCAAACAAATGCTGAGGAGATTCATTTCACTTAGGATCACCTTTATCTCTGGGAAAAATTTAAGATACTAAATTATATGATTAGTAGATGCAAAACTATAAGTTGAGAGAAAGCAATTGTTAGAATATTGAAGCCATATCAAGAGATAGTGTCAAGATATGCTTCTTAATAAGAGGGACACCAACTGTCTATGCAATGCTTCTCAAAATTAGAGTCTTTTGTGGTTATTCAATAGTCTTAGGATAACCTCTAACTGTCATTTCTTCGATTTACTAAATGTTCAAATTTATTCGAATTGACTTGAATCCGTGCAAATCTATATTATTATTACACTAATATATTCTTGTTGTTTAGTAATTTCCCAATATGTCAATGTTATTACTTGGTATTGTTGCAAATGTGTCAAGATTATGAGTGACTTCCAATGGTGAAATATGATTATGTAATGTTATTTGGTTTTTGAGGAAAGAAATTATGGTTATTGAATGGATGTTATGTTTATGTTTTCCACGTCAATTTAGTTACGTACTCTCTAAGAGGAAACATAAAAAATACACTTACAACATGTCCTTTGCATTGTGGTTTAGAAGTATATTTGTAGAGGTTACTACCTAACCTAGATATCTTTGTGCCAATAAAAAGGAAGATCTCACACCAAGAATCTTAAATAAATAGAAATTGCACTGAGGTGCAAAGGAACGCCGATAGGAGGAATGGGGAATATGGAAGGAAATTGTCTCCTTGTGTGACATGTTAGGCTACATCTTTGATGTTTCCTTATGGGGTGCGCAATGCCACACTGAAGGGAAAGAACTTTCTAACCTCCAAACCTCAGGAACCATTCCAGTCCTTGCAATCAAAGGGGGTCGTTTCAAGGGATATGTTTTATTATGTGGAAGGCGAGCAAGCAATGGCAATAGTGATGTGGTTAGGGTGGTGCAAGTGTGTAACTTGTATTTAAGTGTTTACTATCGAGAGTGACCAGATGAATTTGAATAAATTGTTAGCCCAAAGATGAAGCACATAGATAATCAATAGTGAGGTAAGAAAACACACACGAGGACTTACACAAGGGTTCTTGATTCTCACTTATATGCATCATTGTGAAATGTGTTGTATGAAATACTTGTAAGTGGTGCAACCATGGATTTTTACATATATATTTTTCTTTTATGGGTGGAACTATGAAAAATATCGTAAAATGCTTCTCCGTCGATGGTCCATCATCATAATGGACAAGCATTCCATGGACTCTGTTACTATGAGTTATTCACTATAGACATTGTCATATACACACAAGATGGTGTTTCGAAAGCTCCTTTTATAAATGATTCCAAGCCTCCATCTCTCATCAAGGGTTCAATGTTCTTGGAGATTTTAATTGGCCCCATTCTTCCTATTATCTTTATTTTGCAATTGGAGATTGAGGTTTTGCTTGAACTATTATTGCCAAATCTCATGCCCACTTTATTTGCTAAATCTCATGCCCACTTCATTTTCCAAATTGATTAGAACCAATGCGATACCATTTTTTAACTTTTTTTTCTCATCCTCTTTTGTGGAGGCTTTTTTCTTTGTGTTGATTTTGAATAGTTTCTCTCTTTGCTATATTTTCATCTAAAGTTTTGTTAAACTAATCACCAAGTCAATGTAATACCATTAGCTACCCCTTCATTTGGGCTTCATAATTCCCTCCAAAAAAGATTACAAGTTTTCCTTAGCTATCTGCAACATTTCTAGTTGTCTCAACCTCATATGTTTACATTTATACTTTTCATTTCTTCATAATCGTATGGAATAAAGTGGCATTCTCTTTGCTATTGTCTTTTAAATATATTTATCTTATATCATTACACTCTTCATTGAACTATGAATGTAATTTAAATTCTTTTAACTCTACTATTCCTTTAGTGAAGGTTTTAGCTTTATAACTTCCCCTTATTATTTTGAATCCCCTCCATTAACTTTTTGCATAGATCTACTTCTTCATTTATGAATAAATATGAATTGAAGATTTGACAAACACTATACATACAATAATAAAATAATAAATGTTATATATATTGGAATATACATTTTTGAATCTAAAGCATATGCTCTAAAGGCTAAGTTGAAATACAAGCCATTGATATGAAATGTTGAAATCCATACTATTGGATTTGAAATGTTGAGATATATGCCATTATACAATATATATTTTACGCTTAATTTAACTCTTCTTTGTTTTTGTCATTTTTCTAGAATAGTTTCCAATAAATTTAGGATGAAATCCAATAAGGATTTGTTAAAATGGCAAGTTTGAGATTTGTAATTTCCGCAATCTGAGTGTTGTTGAGGTTTTTAAGAGCATTGAATCCATTTATACATTTTAAACAATAATAACTACAATCTCACCAAAATTTGTATCATGAGATTAGGATGAAAAAAAACAAAACATAAAATAATTAAGTGAGGTCTATATTTGTAACCTAATATATATATATATATATATTAATTTTTTTATTTCATTTTAATAAAAAAACATACTGCTCATTTGACACAACATTTTTTACTGTACTACAATGCGCAGATAAGAATCTCAGATGTGCAGAAAATATTTGAAGGCGGTATTGAGGCACGACGAGGGATTCTTCGCTAAAAAGGTATGTTGGTTTGTCTCTCTCTCAGCGAATTTGTCATGTTCCCACTCTTCAGGATTTTGTTTTTGTTCTCACTCTACATGATTTTTGTCCCTTTTAAACCTAAAAATTGGTTTTACTAATTCTCCTACCATCTTCAGATACCCTTCTTCATCATGAATATGTCTATGTTCATGGGGACTTATTTTGTGAGATTCTAATTGACATGGAAACTGACAATAGTGTCATTTTCTTTCGTGATCTTGCTGATTATTCTAGGTTTAATGTATGGACAAATTCTGGTGGGGACTTCTCTCAAGTTGAATGAAGCCTACAACATAGCTAGGAATATTGCAGAGCAAACTATGTCATCGATCAGAATGAACATTTCTTTTGTTGGAGAGGAGAGGACAGTGGCCAAGTTCTTCGATGCACCCAATGGAACTGTAAAGCTTGGGCTGAAACAAGGTCTTATCAAAGGGTTGGAAGTAGGAAGGGGAAGAGTCATCTTCAGTATTTGAGTGTTTAACGCATGGTATGCTAGTGTATTGATTATGCATCATGGCACAATAGGAGGGAATATTTCATAAGTTCAGTTTCTCTACTATGACGTCGCTTGTAATTTCTTTGTCCCTGTCAAGTTTCCTCTTTTGATTGCTTCTATAATTTCTCCAAGGATATCAAACATAATTTCTAGAATAATTGATATCTTTGTCGATGTCTAGGAATTGCACTTCTGAATCTCAAATCTTTTTCAAAAGCACGAGTTGTTGGTAAATGCATCTTTGAGATGATGGACAAAGAACCCATCATTGATTCCATGATTTAAATGGAGAAATATTGCAGGAGGTTAGAGGTGAAACTCAATTTAGAAATGTTGAATTTGCATATCTAGCTCGATCGGAGACCAAGATATTTCACAAATTTTGTCTAACCATTCCTACTAGTATGATCGTTGTGGTTGAGGGAGGAAGTGGATCAGGAAAATCTACAGTTGTGGCGTTGATAGAGAGATTCTAGATCCCCAAGCTAGAGAGATTATGTTTGATGGAGTGAGCAATAAAGTGTTGCAATTGAAATGGTTGAGCAGATGCTATTCATGATTCTTACTTTCGAGGTTGGATGGTTCGACAAGGAAAATAATTCTAGTGCAGTTGTGTGCTCTAGAATCGCAAGAGAGGCTAATGTGGCAAGTATATGACCTTTAAAGTTCGAATATTTCTAGCCCATATCTGATCGTGGTACAATTTTCTAATGCCTTGAATGCTTGAATGTGCTTTTGTGATACAGGTGAGATCTCTGGTCGGAGATCATATATTATGACTTGTACAAATTGTGTCATTTGTGGCAGTCGCCTTCAGGTTGGGTGTGATTATGTAATGGCATCTTGCAATTGTAATAATAGTAGTGCAACCTCTGGTAATATTATGTTATTAAACCAAAAAGCTTATGTTGAAGACCATTTCTCTGAAGGCTCAAAAAGCTCAATATCAGAATAGTCAAATGGAGGGAGAGGTTATTGCTAACCATCACTATTACTGTCTTCTCTTCACATGACAAGATTATTCAATTCTTCGAAAAGACATAAGAAGGCCCTCAGAGAGACAATTTCAAACAATCTTTGTTTGAAGGAAAAGTACAGGGAATTTCTCAATGTCTAACAACATGAAGTACGGACTTGGATTTTTGGTATGGAGGGTACCTTGTTTTCAAGGGATATATCACCTCCAAAGCTCTTTTTCCAACATGCTTCATGTTGATGAGAACCGGGAAAGTGATAGCAGACACAGGGAGTATGAGAAACAACATCGTTAAATGATTTTGTACAGTCAAATCCATGTTCGACATCTTGGACAGAGAGATCCACATAAATCCAGACGATGAGAAGGGAGAGATTGTGGATAAGATAGAAGGGAACGTGGATTTGAGAAACATGGACTTCGTTGACTGATCTCATCCAAATTTGATCATCTTCAAGAACTTTTTTTTAAGAATAAAGGAAAGGTATGGCTCTGGTTTGATAAATTAAGTGGACTAGGAAAGTCGACCAACATTGAATTAATCAAGAGATCATACTACCTATTAAAAGGGATAGTGAGGATCGATCGCATAAACATCATGATGTTCAACCTGAAGAGTTTGAGAAGACTTACAGCTCTGGTAGGTCAGGAACCTACCCTGTTCGCTGGAAGCATTCAAGACTTTATGAAAAAGATAATGCAACAAAGGTGAAATTGATCGAAGGTGAAAAGGCTGCAAATGCTCAAGACTTCAACAGGTAAATACTTGAATTGTTCTAACAAAAACAGATTCATGCCTATGTAATAAATTAGGAATAATGAATTAGCCAAAATTGAAAGATATTGTTTATGTAATAAATTAAGACACTGAGTAGGGACAGTGAAATTGTGCAGCTCTTTTGGGCCAGGGATACGAAACAAACTGGGGAGACAAAGGAATACAATTATCAAGAGGGGAAAAGCATTTGATTGCAATAGCGAGGGATTTCAAAAGAATCTGATCATATTACTATTGGACGAGGCAACCAACATAATTGGACTACCAGTGAGAGAAGATCGTTAAAGAGGCACTGAACGAAATTATGGTGGGAAGAATGAGTGTTGCAGCAAATCGGGATGGTCATAGCAAGCAAACGAAGGAAAATGGTGAAGGAGGCAAGTAGTGAAAAAGACAAGTGTCAAATGTTAATTGCAGGGAGGACGACGAAAATGAAGACATTCTATTGGTTGGAGTGAACGGTATCTGCCACTCGAACCCTGCAGTGAAAAATGCCTCCGACGTAGATATTTGTTTCATTCCTCCAAATTTTGAAATTAGATTGTTGCTCATACCTAGTTTCCACTCACCTCCCACTTCACTTGAGGACTAGTACGATCCAATCCCTCTACATTCCATTCTTAACAGGGAATATTACCCCATTTTTACAGTGATGGCCGTGGTTATGGATAGATTGTCTGAACTACCCAACAACGTCCTTCTCCTCACCCTGTCTAAGTTTGAAGTGGCAAAGTTCCTTCTACAAATTAATTACTCCCAAAAGACTTGGAATGTCAAAATATCCATTTAGGATATAAATATTATATTAAATATATGAATAAGAATAAGAATAAGAATGAATGATTTACAAATGAGAACGAGAGGCTTGCTTATATATCAGGCAAGTGTCTCTTCATGAAGAGTCATGTCTTATTTAGACATGCCTCTTCAACCTAATTACTACTTAACTAATTATTATTTATGATTATTATCATTTACATTATATTTATATTATTTATATATTTTATTTGTTACATTGCCTCCTTCCTCAAAAAGCTTTTTCCTAAAAGCTTGTAGATGAAAAAAGCTTGATCTCCTTTTCAGCTTCGAAAGTCTTTATGTCTCAGAATAGTCATCCTCTTCGATACAAGTTGATATGATCTTATTAGTGAAAAACAAAATTGTCGCACTAAGAAGGGATCAGACCATCCCAGATTAATCTTCTGTATAGCATTCTGATCACTAAAATTTTGTAACGACTTGTCAACATAAGACAGAATTGATGTTACGTCATTATTCTATGAAACATTAATTTGTTGTCTTGGTTCTGACTGGTTCAAATATGTAGCATGGTTGATTCGTCCGTTCTTATGATTCGGATTCTGACATGGAACTTTTTTGGTTTGATTTCTTCTTACTCGGCATGTGCCAATTTTTATATTTTCTTCTGGCAAAGATGTTGAATTTGTTATGGAACATTCACTTGGGATGTTCATTGTTTGAACTGCAACATATAAGTGTGTCGTTTCTTTAACTGACTTGTCTTCTTGAGTTGTTATATTCACTCGATTAGTATTTGTTGTTTTGTCATCAACTTGAATTCCTACATTTGATGCTTCTTTCTCGATAAGTTGTTGTACCTTGTTTTCTAATGACTTCTTATCCTTCTTAAGTTTCTTAATTTGCGATAGTATTTTTTTGCTATGGTTTTTAAATTTAGAAACTTCTTCATTTTTGTCAACATTGATTTTGTCAATTTCTTTTTGCATATTTTGTAATATCTTTTTACCTTCTTGAGACATTACTTTTGAAATGTCTGAGATATCTTCTAGTGTTACTAAATTTGGTTTTAGTGTAAAATCTTGGAGCGTTATTTTCTTCTTCTTGTAAGAAATGTTAAAAAATTCTTCTTTGTATTTAGAATAAAGGAACCTAGAGTTTCCATCCAAGTTAACCCCAAAACAATGTCACTGTCAATGTCACTATCGTCAAAACGTAAGGTTTTCACGGTGAATTTTGCGGTAAAAGTATAATCTCCAATATTTAGGTGTAAATTGCTTATATTGTATTGTTTTCCAAAAATACTTGTTTCAACTATATTTGATTTAGGAATCACCAATTGGTTAGCACATTTAGGACTAACATAATTACTTCTTTCAGTAGGACAGATAGAGATTATGATGTCCCTT
>APFE031172554.1:0-20531 GCA_000404065.3 Pinus taeda | reverse complement strand
TATTTATTTATTTATTTTGTTCTGTTCTGGGGTCATAATAGGAAATTAGAAGGATATAGTCAGTACTATGCCAATAACTAATTTATTTCTATAAACTGTAATTGTATTTTTATAATTATGGAAAGCAATATTTTATACGAAAAAAGAATGGACTTCTTATTGAAGAATTGTTAAATTTTAGAGTCATTATGGAAGGAGAAGTGGAAATTTGCATTTTAGATGATATTTCATGATATGGTCAAAAGCATTATAAATTTGGAAGATGATGGCACTTCCTCAAAAATAATTTGAAAACGTATTTTTAGATAAATGGTGTTATGCTAATAGGACCAATAAAGAAAGCATCAAGGGTTTCTTTTCCTGTGAAAAATATATATTACAAGTTCATTGATGTATGTAGAAAGAGTAAGTGGTTGTATCTATAGGGTGTAGTAGCCAATATAATTTGATCAATGTTTAACTAAAATATTGCAAATACTAGTGAAGAATATTCAAAGCACATATGTTTGATGGTGTAAATTCTCACTTTTTTAAATATTTTAGGATTTCCATGAATAAATGTGTTGCATTCAACCTTTTATGTTATAGATATCCATGATTTGGATATTATTCTTATATATCATTGTATGGAATCAATTGGTACAATGAATAATATTTTTCAAAATAATTTTATGAATGTTTAGCAGAATAAAAAGGAGATCACACTATAGGATATGTCTCATGGTAAACTAGAAGGGCCTAAAAGGCCGGATATAGAAGTCTCTATAGTGAACCCAATGGTAGTGTTCAAGTTTGTGATTAAATTGAAAGGAAGATATCTAATAGCACCTCAAAATAGCCATGGGAGGGCATACATAAGAAGAAAAAGCTAAGGAATACTAAGCTCAAGTGTCTAAGCCAAATTTATTCAATCATAAAACATTAAGACATGGGTGTATCAACATGGACCAACATGCCACTAAAATGACAACTAGATGAGAAACACATGAAGACATTATCATATCATGCTAAGGAGAAACCAAATTCCATATCGACATGGAGAAAATGAGACTTTACGTTCACATGTTACAAAGATTGATAAATGTTAGTATTTGGTATCGAATAGCTACATTGCTTACCACATATTTTATAGTTTCTTACTATATGTTTAAAATAAAACATATAAAAGGGATGGAATATAGCGCATCCACTAAAACTATAAAAAGGATGGAATGTAGTGCACCTACTAAAACTAATATAATAGTACTTTAAAAGATATGTAACATTGTAAAACATCAATATAACTAAATTTATAAATAACACCGTAATATTTCTTTTATATTTATTTTTGATTTAAAGAATTAAAGTAATTTTCAATATAATTAATTATTAATTATTATATTTAACATTCAAATTTTACTAATAACCTTATAATACTTTAACGAATTTAAAATTTTACTAACTATCTTAATTATAATTATAATTTAATAAGTATTATTCTTAATTTTCCTCATGAGAGACAATCAACTCCAATTCTATAATTATGGCATCTTTCATTTATTATGCACGATTATTTTTAACTTCCGATATGAGCTTATCTTATTAATGGAGTTAAGGGGTTATTTATTATTGTGGTAATTATATTAGTTATATATAAGATTGAAATATAAATTTTTATTTATATTTTGGTAGTGTAATTAGTGAAAAGGGTTAATAGTATGATATATATTCGGAAAATTAGAATAGATTTGATTATAGGTTGGTCAATTTAAAAGCACTTGTTTTTCATTTTCAACCTTCTTAATATAGCATGACTAGTTCTTCCTTTTCATGCTCTTTTGGAAATAGATCAATACTCAATTTCACTATAAAATTCATGAAAATTAGCCCTTATTTAGAAATGTTCATTTTATTTCTAACACTAGTCAACACCAATAAATAATTATGGTTTTTAAGATTGAGATTGATCACTTCCATATAATATCTTAGTTTCAATTTCCTCTATAACTCTTTATTCCTCCGTAACTTTTCCTTAACTTTAGAAATAATAATATATGACTTACAAAATAAAATGTATTATCTTTAACTAAGTCTTAGTACTTTGAATAAATTGTGTGCAATTCCATAAAAGCTTAATACAAACTTGATATAAAACATTTAAAAGATTCCATATTAATAATTAAAAAATATTTATGTTGATTATAAAGATAATATTTTAAAATAAATTTTATTTAAAAAAAAGGAAATAAAATATTTTCTATGGAATAGAAATGCAATTGAAATGCAATTGAAAGAAGAGTTTCAACTCCTTCTTTAATTACTTAAAATTGATATAAATATTAAAAATATTTAATATTATTATAAATAAATATTAATGTCGGCCTATATATTATTTTTCATTTATTTATATATAATAATCAAAATAAAACGTAAAATTTTATTCTCTTAATAAATTTAAGATGAATTAATTCAATACATTGTAATCATTAAATACTTTTAAAAATATTTCTTTATAATATTCCATTAATTTAAAGTTTTTAAAGGAAAATTTCTCGGGATTAAATCTTTCCAAACTATTATTTCAATAATTTTTATTGCATTATAATAATTTCAATTAATCGTTATTAGCATTATAATATTAAATAAATTTACTGAATTGTTATTAATATTATAATATTAAATATTTATTCGATATCTCTGAAAGATTTAATAACATGAAGAGCAAGAAATTAGATTGTATTAGAAGAACTTTCCACGCATGTTCGTTTAGGATTTTATAATTCAATTTAGTGTTGATTTCTACAAGCCTTTTATGAATATTCTTAGCTGAAACACTAAACTATTTCTGTTCCTTGACCTCTGACTTTTCAACGAATTTCCAGTGTAGGGAATAAATTTTGTGGAACCGGGTGTTTGCATTCATTAGGTCCGGCGCATTTAATGGCGGCGATATTCCATTTTTATACCTCTAAAGTCCGATGATGCCGGAGGCGGCCAATATTTCCGTCGTTTCGCCTTGGAAGGGCAGCGATAATGGCGGAGGCGGCCAATATTTCCCTGTCGTTTTGGCTTGAAAGGGCAGCGATAATGGCGGAGGCCGCCAATATTTCCCTGTCGTTTCGCTGTCAAAGGTCAGCGATAATGGCGGAGGCGGCTAATATTTCCCTGTCGTTTCGCCGTAAAAGGTCAGCGCTACTTTGATAGCCCACCAATTTGCCCCAACGTGCCTCCTTCCGTCCCGTTGTGCGCCTTTGACAGCCCAGTATATTCCACGCACATTCCTCCTGCTCTCGTCCCGCTTGAAGGGCTGTCATCGGCCGTCAATTTGGTGTCACCTTCCTTTTCACCCTTCTATCCTCTTCTTTGAAAAAGCATAAAGGCGTGGAATTTACTCCACCCATAGTGCTATATTTGATTTTTGTTTTTAAATTTAGTTATATAATATAGGAACGAAACGAAAATATTTTCAAGTTACATCTTGTCAATGTTAAATGTTTTGGACAAGAAATTCCGTCCTCCGATTGCTGGTATTTGATTTTTATTTTTAATTTGATACATATAAGTTTGAAATTGAATTATTTTATTTTTATTTAGATAAAAGATAATATAGAGATATAATTATAATTCGGTAGTTATATAAGGTTGGCACAAGTTAGGGTTATTTTTGTTTTAAGAAAAAAATAGTTTTGTTTGGGGCATGCCATTAATAATTAAGTTGAATATCTAGTTTTTAAAAGGAATTAGAATTAGCAATAGCAAAAAAAAATTCAAAAATCAATGTTAGGATATTCATTAATTGTTATTTGACAAATGTTGAAAGTAAAGGATCACAAAATTATGTTCTCTTTCCAATATTGTAAAGGAATTTGCTACAACCATAATGATTTGAGCAAATTAAATTCTTTCATGTGCTTAGTCATTTGAATTTAACTACTCATTCATTAGCAAATAAAAAGACTATGTTGGGATAGGGATCCTTGGAAATGGATAAAAGGTTGATTATAAACTCTCTCAATGGATAAAAAGTTGATTATAAACTCTCTCTTACCATAGATATAATGGGAAAATCTCACAAGCATAATACAATACATAAATACACTACTAGTTGAATACAAGGCAAAATACTTAAGGAAGCAAATTGCATGTCTGATTAAATGTGAACCAAGTGGACTCAGACATACACACTAGTGCTTGCAATGAAATTTTGGCGGCCCATATTAATTATGTAACCTCGAAGACTAGCAATATGGTGGCCATGTCTAAATTGATATAACATAGTAGCGCCTCAGATCTTTGTGCACACATTGGTGGCACCAAAGTTTATTATTTCAAGCCAAGAATGGGGTTGTCAATGTGGGAAGGGCCTTGACTTTGTTAATGCATTTGATTCCTTGCAGAATGAAATTACCCGCACTCTCCCTCTGTATCATTTGCAAGTAACCCATGCTCAAAGAAATATAGATATGGATTTGGTAATCTCATGATTAAATGCATTACAGTGGTGGATCAGAGATATAGTAGGATATAATAGGATGGGCATTTATCATACCTACACAATGCAATGTTCTGTTGCTGAGTGATTTTGACAGAGAGTCCTGGTGGATATTAAGAAATGGATTAACCTTATCGCTCGGTGTTATTCACATTCGAGAATGCATTGCATCAAACTTAAGAGCCCACAAAATTGAGCCACAAAGTGGATTTGTAGGAGTAAGGAAACAAATATTTCCTATGGTGGATCGTGGACCATCTACCTATTGGAATGAGTAGGAAAAATTGAACCAACTCTTGGAAAGGATCTTGGAAGTAGTGGAAGGGATGTTGAATTTTTTGCTACAAAGAAATACAGCTAAGAAGAAGGAAAGGAAAACATACAACTTGTTAATGGACATTAAACATGCACTATTGTAGAGTCAAATGGAGAAACTCCAATCTAAAGTGCGAACAAAATTCACAGCAATGGATGTCAAATTGGTAGAGGCTGAAGAGAATTACAATAGTGGAGCTCAATTTACCTTGGACTGAAGGACCAACGAAGAAAAATGCTAAGAGAGCCCACAGGGCAACAACAACCGGACAAGGTTAACAATTTGAATTGCAAGGAGAAGCTAGAAATGTAGGGTTGTTAGTAGCAAAAAATTTACTATTTGTTGAAACCTTTTGATGTTATGTAGGTATATACTACTCTTAGGAGTTTTTGCAAATATTATAGTGGGAACTTGTTTATAATATCTACAAAAAGTGCCATAAGCATAAGGTAGAAATATTTTTGTCGTTTTGAATATAGTAAGAATGTGGAGCATGGGTGCTTTGTAAGGTTTCTGACCAAGAAACCAAGATTTTTTATTAATATCAAATCACTGCCCATTCCTTTGACAAAAAAAACTAGCATAGTTATATAAAGGAAATGAATAGTAAATGCGATTAAGTATCTAGGGTAAATTAAAGAATCTTCCATATATTCAATGCAAATTATAATAGTTGTAGGGATCCTATGGAGAGTCTCCCTTAATGAGAATAAACGTTAGACTTCATCGTTATTAACCTGCCTATCATATAACTGTCATGTATTAGCATAATTGTTGGATCATGAAATAAAACTATATCAAGTTCTAAAACATATATCCATCATGGAAATAACACATTAGCATTAGCTACTTCATCATAACTTATGAACATGACATCATTAACTTTCATCAAGGGTTAGAGTCATATGATTAGGACAACTGACAGGTGTATCAACAAAGATCATGAATACAATATCACTTACATAACTTACTCCATCAAGTCAGGGCATCCAAATTTACTACATTGTCAAAATTAATAAGCCAAGGCCAACAAGGGGATGTTGAGCAACAATATTATTGTTACACTTCTATCATCATGGTTATCATGCTTTTCACAAGCATTAATAATAGTATCAAGTCACTATATCAAAAACAATGTATCTATCTTGCATCATGAAATCTAGAAATTCATCATGTAAGATACTTTTGCCAAGCATACCAATACACAAAAAATCAATGTTCTAAGTAGCTTTACTATGACTTAATAAAAGGTAAGATACTTATCCAATACCAGTGCACCATCTCATAATAAGTACCATGAATTAAACTTACTTTCATATGCATGCAAGATTCAGTTTTGAAAGTGATATTCTCATCATACTTAAGGGCTTACCTGGCCATCAATATTGCAGCTAAAACATTGAAACAATATACCATACATACTTTGTAGTATTCAAATGCATGTGCACCTTCTTATTTGACATAGGTAGTTGTAGCACTTTGTTTTTAAGGTACTTATCTTAATGAGAGGTGAGTTCTTCCTCTTGAACCAACCTTCAAGAGTCATGAATGTTCATTGACCATATAACATTGCTGCCTTGAATCAATCCATTCATCAACTTCAACAATAATTAGGTCTAGTTGAGACTATCCCATCAAGCGCTAAATTAAACCTATTGCAGTTACTTGAACATCTTCACATTGCTCATGCTAGGGTTTCTACAATACATTTCTCAAATCTTTTGTCATAATCCAGGGTTTCTTCCAAACCCTATCCTCATAATATCCATCAAACCCTAATAACTAAATTGCCTATGGTTACTTTCAAACCATAGTATTCTTTTTGGTCTCCACCATCTTATGTTGTTTCCATCAATGGTGTCTTCTTAGGGGTCATTTGAATGACTTTTCTTTAGCCCACCTTTAATACTATGTTAATTTTTCTTACGGATAAATTTTTCTTTGCTTTGATAACTGCATTTCATTATTTCTATATTAAATTCATCCCACAACAACTTAACATTACTCATATTTACATCATTATTCAACAACATATGCAACTATATAGAAAGAAAAATATCATCATCAATGCAACAAAACATAAAGAAACATTAGGAGAAAATAATTCACACATAGAGACATTAAGATTGGTTGGAGATGAGGGAAAAACCACTTTGGGGAAAACCTTTTTGAATTCTTCTTCTTATTAGGTTGTCATTGAATTATTCAACAAAAGAGAATACAACAAGGAAAATTTTAAGAACCACCCTAAATTTATATGTATAATAGATGGGTTAATCCCGATGATACATAGGAAGAATGGGATGCAATTTTATCAATAATATAATATGTCTATATAATTTTTTTGGCGAATCTCTCACCAGATTATACTATCTTGTACAGTGATGGAGAATCTTTCATTGGATTATAAAATCTTATAAGATCTTGGCAAATCTTTTACTGAATAATAAAACATTGTGAATTCTTGGTGAATGTTTTATTAAAGTATGAAACCATATATGATAATAAGAAAACATGTTCATTAAACTGTAATACACTAACATACATGTTTGGAAAAAAAAACATAATTTTCTCTTCCTATAAACAATTTTCCAAGTTTCAGTGGTTGTGTTTATCAAGGTTCTTAGAATACACTCTTTCATATGCTTCTATTAGTTTTGATGATATTGCACAACAAAGTTCTTGTAGGTGTTGATATTGACGATGAGTTATGTCAAGGTAGGAGAGATTAATATTTTATGTACAAATTTTGTCAAGCTACCACTTTTTTCAAGTTATCAAATTTCTTTCCTATTCCATAAACTCCAACTGTGAGATAAAAAAAATCACATCAAGTTTGTTTACCCCAACACGCCAACAAGTAGCAAGCCCCAACTATATTATATAGGAAATTATTAGGTATCCCAAAGGCTTGAAGGTGATCTAATTGAAAGAAGTGACCATTGTGAGAAGCCTTTCAATCAATATATGAATATATAATTGTAGATTTATGATTATTTTAATTGGAAATCTTCAATTAAATAATAAAATTTAATTACGTCTCTCCCAATCTAAATTTCTTATTAGCATAATTCACTACCCTCATGCGTCTCCTATTTTTTAACAGTGTTGTAATGTAGATTAATTTCCTTTTTGGTGAACAATCTTCACCTTTTAGGAAAATATGGTGCAGTGGCTCCAACCCCTACAGATCATTAGGACAAACTAAGAATAGCATAGAAGATGAAAGGTTGTACAAACCAACTTATTTTACAAACAACTAATCCAACATCAATACTTAAACTTTTTTATGAATATATATCATATTGAGAATGTTTGAAAAATGGTGGGAAATCTTCTGCGAGGGTGATGCGGAAAGAGTGATGAGGTTTCACTGTTTTGAATTTTTTTTGTTAAATCAGAAAAACCAATATGAATGGAGATATTGGTATTTTTTACTAAATTTTGTGAAGTGACTAAATGTAGATTTAACCATTCACCTTAAGATGTTTTTACAATATAATTTCCTAAGTCTATTTAATATCTTCATTATCATAAAAACCAACCTATATCCATCTTAACTCCGCATCCACCACTCGAGGGATGAAATCTATTTATCCATCAGAGCACTTGGTAGACCCAGAATTAAGATGGATCTATGATGATAGAATTTCCCCTTTAAATAGTCTATGCTCACATGAATACCATGGTATTACCATGGGTTAATATCATGGGTTATTATAAACCTAGAGCTTAAAAATTACTATTAGTAAGTTATAAAAAATTAATAAAATTAATAATTGATTTTTATTTTAATTTTTTTTTTAACCAAGTTAAAATGTTACATCATAAATTACAACATCCATTTTTACTCTTGATCCACCAAGCCCCGAGAGGGATCAAATATTTTTTCACTCTATGCTAGTTTGCATATCACGATATTTGATCCCCCTCCCGGCTTAGTAGATCCAGAGTAAAGATGGAACTATGTTGGTTTAATCCCCCCCTTTAAAGAGGCTAATGCGTCAATACCATGTGCCATTTTTATTTTTATTAATACTAATATTAGGCTTAATAATGTTTTTTTGCATGGTATTAATAATAATCTAGCCCATACTATTTTTCCCATAGGTTTTACCTAAATATAACGCATTTTTGAGTGTCCTTAAATATAAGATGACTTATGGAGTAAATATAAAAAAATATTTTATTTATTTATCATACCTCTTGTTTATTTATATTTTTATTAATTTACCATACCTCTTTTAAAAATAAGGTATTTGGCCCATAGGATTCACTTAAATAAAACCTCTTTTTTGATCTTTCATAAATAGAAAGAGGGTTATGGACTAAATATAAAAAGAGTTTTTATTTATTTACCATACCTCTAGTTTATTTATATTTTTATTTGTTTACAATACCTTTTGAGTAAGTATAAAAATAGGTTTTATTTATTTACTATACCTCCACTTTATTTGTATTTTTATTTGTTTACACCCTTGCATGTATATAAGGTGACTTCTAGAGTAAATATAAAAAATGCTTTATTTATGTACCATACCTCTCATTTATTTATATTTTTATTAGTTTACCATACCTCTTTTATAAATATGGTATTTGGCCCATGGGATTCACTTAAATAATACCTATTCATGAAAATTAGGGTGAATGGAAGGTTGTAACTCCTAATTTGAAGAGCTAAATTTACCTTTTTTACCCTCTCCCTTAAATAAGTTGGGCTAACCTCCATACCTAATTTTTTTATAAAATAAATTTGAGGGGATTTGTAAAAATGTACTATGATACAAAATATTCACCCACTAAAAATTTAAAACCCCTTAATTTCACCAAAGGGCCAAAATTTACCCCTAAAATTTTCCATGGAGTACAATGATCCATATTAGCAACCATAGACCTTTTTAGCAAAAAAAACTAAAAAATATCCATGAGATGAACCCAACAATGCTAATACTAAAAAAACTTCAAAAACCTGCAATCAACTGTAACTATCTGCGATTAAATGTCGAACCCTGTGGTCAACGAGCGGAATATGTGCTCAACTCATAAAACCAAACCCTAGGTCCCATCCACACTGATGACATGATATGCATGTGGCTGAAAGGATTCAACCACATGGATGAGCCAACCTGTCACATCTCCATAGCTAATACATTTTTTTTTTATAATGGTTAATACATGGGTTGATCGTTACCGTGGATAATCTTCGGGAATATGGCCCCGCAATAAACTATGGTTATCACCCTATGGCACCATTTAATTTCATTTAAACATATGGCATAGTTGTTAAATTGAAAAACTAATGCATAAGTCTTAAGTCTTATCCATGTATTAATGCTACTGTTGGGAGCACGCATGTAAACCACACGACAACCAGCCAAGGGGGTGACCTTCTCCTCTTCCCCAGACCTTCACATGGCAATCTTATCTGAATCTGCTTGGAATTAATTTCCCCATATGGCTCTGTTCTGTACGTGGCCTGCTGGTGGTCCAATCCCTGAACTTGCATGGCAGATCTCACTCCATCTACAACAGAGATCGTCCTTTGCCATGTGATGGTGGCAATCTTTCGTGACTTTCCAACTATTCCTCTGGTTGCATTGGTTGACAACTCATTTGGTATGGCAGCTCACCGTGACCTACTCTTGGTTCTACCCATGCATTCGGCTCCAGGGAGCCAAACCCATGAACCTTGCCACTATCATCAGGTAAATTTGTTGATACAAGGTGCTGATTTGTTCCGCTTCCATTTGGTATACGCTTTTCGATTTACTGAATGATTAATCACTTTGCCAGGGTTCCTACACACTGCAGATTAATGACTCTGGAGGCTTCCTCAGCTCCAAGATGAGAGTTCCCATACGACGGAGGAAAAATTTCCTTAATGGGTAAGCTTAACACAGATGAGAATCATTTTCCTGTGATTATCTTCTGTAGCTCGCGTGTTTCAACAGTTATCTAACTTGTTTGCATGGTCGTTTCCATGTAGGTTGGGCGCTTGCTCCACAGACGGTGGCCCAGACTTGGTTAAGGAAAATCCTACCAGAGTATGGCAGAGGTCCAGGTACGAGAATAGCCTTCCAATCTTGGCTTGCCTATTTGACTTGGAGAGTGGCTCTTCCAGCATCTTTCATGTTGTGATAATCTACTGGATATTTTGGATAACTATCGGAGCGGAGGATGTCTACATCCCCTCTTTGCTCCAAGTTTCTTTTATTGTAAGACATATGTAATCTAATTTCTAGTCTTGGGCATCCGACGACAGTCCCCACTTCTTGGACATTGTGTCTATATAGGTTGAAATATTTACTATGCCCTTGTCTTCGGCATGATGATACTCTTATTCTGTTGGTCTATAATTTGTTATTTTGAACTGTTGTTTCAAATGCACAGACGGGTTCCTTATAATATTTGTTTTAAGGACAAGTCGTGCCATGGCTAGACTGTACAAAAACGTAGTTCTTTTGTTCTTTAATTCATAGTCTTTAATGATATCAAGCATTTTTGTTATATTGCTCTGAAAAGTATAGCTCTATGTGTTCTATTTTTCTCGATTTTTTAATTCATTTGTTTCAAGTGCATGTGCCTTTCTAATGAAAGGGTCCAAGCTCCAATTTCCTCTACAAATCCTAGTTTCCTTCCACTAGCTCCTGTTGCTGCTAAGTCTCTGTCTTGTTTATTTGGTAGTGTTCATCATTGAAGGGTAGTGACCCTACAAAAACTATTAACCATTCATGCCCGATGCTCAGGGTTTCATTTGGGTTCTTTCTCGTTTAAGCATTGCTCATGGAGCAGACCTCCTGCAGCACCCACGTCGTGCCTATTCCTACACTATCACAAGGGTACCCTTCTTGTGACACCCTAAACCCGAACTGGACTCGACTTTCTGTTTAATGGTATTTCCCGATTATTGCATGCTCGCTGAAATGCGAACGATGGCACTATCATTTATAATTATTATCTTGAGGAAAAGATTAACCTAACAATTGCAATAAGCTAGAATATATCTCTGATCTTTTAATCGGTAGCTATACATGTTTTTACTTGATTCTGCTCACACGTTGCACAACATTCCTCGATTTTGTTATTAATATTTCATAGGGCCACCAACCTACTCTCTAAGTTTTCTAAGGTTATTTATTTTTCTTTCATTAACTGTTGCATGGAACTAAATGTTATAATTGGTATGGTACCTTTCAATAGTTTCATTCTGGTCACTCTACCAAATGCTATTACATCTGGAAAGCCAAGATAATTTCTAGGCTCCAGCCTGAGAATAATTTATCTGGCAGAGTTGTTTACCTGAAAGTTCTCTAACTGAATTCAAACCGCTTGCAGTAGGTTTAAATGTATTACTCTCCCAAAACAATTCATCGACAGGGCTACCCGTCCCGATCATTTCCTGTCTATTTGAGTACTTTTACAGAAAATCTAAAAATAATTGACCCACAGAAATTGAATAATTTTTCTAGTTTTCAAGTCAGTGTTGCATACTTGTATCACTTCCTATGGGTGTGCCTACCTTTCTGTGCTGAGATACGGTCACCTCTATTCTCTACAGCTAGTCCACCACTCAACCATGAGATTGTCTTTCGAGACCAATCTCCTCCCTAGCTTGCTCAAAGACTACAGTCTTTGCGAGTTGCATGTGCTCTGCACTCTTACCATTTGATCATCACTAGACGTGGTAAGCCACCAGTTTTCCCCACTGCCTGTCCTCTACAGCATAGTGTTTTTGTTTTTTCCCCCTTTTTCCCTTTTTCCTAGAACCCATTCCACGATTAGGGGGGAGGAAAGGTGGTTAGGGTTTTGGAAATATTTCTTTATTATTTTTTAAAATATATTAACTTCTCTCCTGAGAAGTTACATGACAGCCCTGTTACTAGGAAATCATTTCTCATTTCCATTTTCTGAAAAAAGTAAATATTAATTAATTCATGCAATAGATAATAATCATCATCCTTTTATTTGTGTCCTTTTTTAACTGAGGTAAATAAAAATATTTACAGTAGTCTGGGGATATGACATCTCCCCCTCTTGAAATTAGACACGTCCCGATGTACTTCGGTTCTAAATAGCCCTGGGTAGGGTTGTTTCATGAGTTCTTTATCCACCCAAGTGGCATCATCAGGCCCAAAGTGTTGCCATTGCACATTAACATGGGTAATATCCCGCTTCCGCAGCCCGACTTCTCTCCGATCGAAGATGCTCAGCGATTTGACCCAGATTTGTCCTTCCGGTTCTACCTGCAACATGCAACATCCTGAGTCAGTTTTCTTTTAAGAGAAAACATTTAGATTGATCTATCAGAGATAATTCTCACTTGAATCTCCTGCTAATTAATCACATGTTTAGGATCATAAACATATTTTTTTAACACAGAGACATGAAAGATGTTGTGGACTCGTATGTGACTAGGTAGAGCAAGCGGTAAGCCACCGGCCTAATTCTGGCTAAGATTTGGAATGGTCCACAGTAGCGAGGTGCCAACTTAGTGCACCCACTCCACTGCAATGTGCTCATTTTTGCTCATATTCTCACATACACATGATATCCAACTTGATACTCCTTAAACCTCCTTTTCCAGTCAGTGAAGTTCTTCTGTTGATCTTGAGCTGCCTTCAGATTAGCACACACCCTTTTAATCAGCTCCTCCATCTCCTTGAGCATTTCAGGACCTAGTGTCAATCTGTCTTCCAGTCCACTCCAACTCGAGGGGGTGTGGCACTTCTGCCCATACAAAACTTCAAAATGGCTCATTAGCAATGATGTGTGGTAGCCATTATTGTATGTGAACTCTACCAAGTGTAGATAGTCCTCCCACTTGGTTGGTTGCTCCATCACATATGCCCTTAACATATCTTCTACTACATGGTTCACCCACTCAGTTTTCCCGTCAGTTTGAGGGTGATAAGCTGTGCTAAAGTTCAGCTGAGTTCCCAATTCTTCAAACAATGTTTTCCAAAATACCAATGTAAATTTTACATCATGGTCTGAAATTATTGTCTTTGGCAACCCATGCAGCTTAAATATGTTTTGCATGAATACATGGGTGATCTGCACAGCTCTATATGTAGATTGCACCGGTATAAAATGTGTTGACTTACTTAGCTTGTCCACAACCACCATGATGGAGTCATTATTTTTCTTTGACTTAGGCAAACCTATTATAAAGTCCATAGAGATGGTTTACCACTTCCATTCCAGGATGGGTAATGGTTGTAATAACCCCACATGATGTTGGTGTTATGCTTTAACTTGCTGACATTCTAGACATCAAGCTAAGTAACCAGCCACATCTTTCTTCATACCCAACCAATAATATTCTTTCCAGAGTGCGGTGATCATATTTTGATATCCTAGGTGTCTGACATAATGACTCCTATGGCACTCATCCAATATCAGATTTTTAATATTGTTCTGATTGGGAACATACAACCTTCCCTTATAATACAACATTCCAGCAGCATCCAAAGCATAATATCGGTGTTTTCTTTGCTAGTTGGTAGCTGCACTTGTTTCTTTATTTGTTGATAAACAACATCTTGTTCGGGTGCCCTTTTAATCATTTCCCTGAAGGGGATTTTCCCTTCATTGCAAGAAACCTCATATATGCATTGTAACTTCTGACTCAAACATCAGCCACCCAGTTCTCCTTCCCCTTTAAATGCTTGATCTCAAAATAAAAATTGCTTAGAAAATCCACCCACCGTGCTTGCCTTGCATTTAGAGTGGGTTGGCTAAAATAATTGGTCAAACTGTGGTGGTCTGTCAATAGTAGAAATTTTATTCCCATAAGGTAATGTCACCACATTTTCAGGGTGTGAATCACAGCTGCCAACTTCAGATCGTAAGCAGAATATTTCCACTGATGTTCTTTTAACTTCCTTGATTCGTATACTATCACTTTTCCTTCCTGCATTAACACACCTCCTACCCCATCCTTTGCTTAGAATAGGTGTTGTGGTGAGTAAGTATTTTAGTTGTTCAAAACTTCTTTGACATTCAAGGGTCCACCTGAATGTCCTTCCCTTTTTCTGTAAAGATGTGAATGGATAAGCTACTTTTGAAAATCTCTCTACAAACTATCTATAATAGCCCGCCAATCCCATGAAAGATCAGATGTCCGCCACATATTTGGGTACTGGCCATTCCATAATAGTCCTTATCTTTTCAGGATCCACCGTGATCCCATCTTTAGTGATTATATGCCCCAAATATTGTATCTACTCTTTAAAGAATTCAAATTCACTGAACTAAGCATATAACTGGTGTTCTCGGAGGGTTTTCAATACTAACCTAAGGTTCTCCTAATTCTCCTCCATAGTCCAAGAGTAAATCAATATATCGTCAATAAAGATCAGCACAAATTTATCCAAATACCAATGAAACACACTGTTCATCAGACACATAAAGGTGGTAGGGGCGTTAGTCAACCCGAAGGGTAAGACCACGAATTCATAGTGGCCATATCGAGTTCTAAAAGCTATCTTAGCTATGTCTTCCTCTTTAATCTGGATTTGGTGATATCATGATCACAAATCAATCTTTGAAAAAATTGTTGCTCCCTTAACCTCGTCGAACAATTCATCAATACGGGGCAGAGGGTACTTGTTTTTTATTGTCAAATTGTTTAATTGACGGTAGTCCATACACATGCGGAGAGTCCCGTCTTTTTTCTTAACGAACAATACCGAGGCTCCCCAAGGGGACACACTCAGATGTATGTACTTTTTGTCCAATAGCTCTTGTAATTGCATTTTCAGCTTTGTTAATTCTAGTACGCTCATTCTGTAGGGTGCTCAAGGGATTGGGGTTGCTCCTGGCACCAGCTCAATGGTAAAGTCTATGTCTCTTTTGGGTGGTAGCTCGGGAATCTCTTCTGGAAACACATCAGTAAATTATTGTATCACACGAATATTCTCCATTGTGACTGTTTTATCTTTCGAGTTGGCATAGCCCACTTGGATAGCGTAAATTTGACATCCTTTTCTAATGCATTTCGCTAACTATGTGGCAGTTATGGGCCGAATCTGCACTGCCCACTTAATCCCCTGCATCTCTTATTTTAATCCAAGTTCATCCTTATAACTAATAGTCTTGGTTTTACAATTAATTATGGACCAGTGTTTTTCTAGCCAGTCCATACCAATCAATATATCATACGAGCCAAGGGGAAGCACATTTAAATATGCTGTCACGGACTGTCTCGCTATTTCTAATGGGCAATTTTTTACCTTAGCCATTACTCGTCTTTTCACCCCCGTTGCCAACTGAAATAGCCAAGGATCCTTAAACTTAACAGGTTGCAACTTGCATTGCTCCACAATTCTAGGACTAATATAACTTAATGTTGCACCAGGATCAATTAAAACAGCTACAGCAAGGTCTAAGAGTTTACCTTTAAATTCCACCATGGTCGGCTGGTACTCCGCCTGGCGATCTTCCAACGTGGCATTAATCTTTGGTAGACTCCGTCCTACATCACCGATTGCAGAGGCTTCATAAACCTGGGAAACCTATTCTGCCCCTTTTCTCTAGGGATGGTTTTTCACATAATGGGGTCCACCATAGCCCCTACATTGCACTGGGGGCCTTGCTGTCCCTTCGCTATCTACCCTCCCGGGTTGTTCATTGGTTTTGGACTCATTGAGGAGCTTTAATTAGAGCATATTCTTTTTTGAGTTTTTGCTGTTTTGCCCTTTGGAAAATCCTTTGTTACCTCCACCGCGATTACCTTTAGCACTTCCAGCCAACTTGCTGCTTTTCTTATCGTCCCATTTCTTACACAAGATTTCTCCCTTCTGCTTACTCTGCTAGTAGAAAATTCGAGCCATGCGTATACCCTCGTCTATCGTCTTCGGGTTGTCAAATTCAATTCTTTCCCTCATACTCAAGGGTAAATTGTTGACAAACCTCTGTACTTTAGCTTTTTCTTCCCATATATAGGCCAGATAACGAAGTAAGGAAGTAAAACGAGTGATAAATTCGTCCATAGTTTGCTGCCCCAAATGTAGGTCATGAAATTCCCTTACCTCCTCATCATAGAAGCACTCAGTTAGGTACCTTTCCTTAAAGTATCTTTGAAATTTCTCTCAAGTGATATTCTGTTCACTTACTCCTCTTACCATCTTAACCTCTTCCCACCACAGGGTGGCCTTTCCCTGTAATTAGAAAATGGCCAACTGTGCCTTAAGATTGTGACCGTATTCATATAGCTGGAAGTATTTGTTCATATTAATCAACTAAGCCTTAGCTGCTTCCTCCTGTTCTCTGTCAAAATGTGGTGGATTTATTTTACGGAATTCCCCTTGCAACTCTATCTGTTGCCTCTTGGATGTCTGCTGCTCGAAAGCATTATCTGAGTGCTCCTCCTCCCTTCCTCCTGACTCTCTGAGTTCTGTGTGGTGATTCCGTTCTCCTGACATTCTTTGTTGCTCAGCACTGGGATTCGGTGGCTGCTGATTTTGTTTGTCAGATAGGATCTTTATGATCCTATCTTGTTCCATAGTTAACCTTACATTGTCTTCCCGTAATCAAGCTATTTCATTTTTCAATTCTTGTAATGTCTCCAAAATTTCCAGATTGTTATTGCGCGCCTCCACACCCAGCTGTACCCATAACTTGGGACTGTTTCCAAGTCCCATTGCAGGTCCCTGACCTTCCACAAACCTGTGTGACCCACTGTTTGTTCTCCTCATATTGTCAGCCTTCTATTTCATGTGCTTACTCAAAACAATTACCAACGGAAGGGTTATCACATTATCTGTCCCTTTAACTACTCATTAAAGATAATATAAGTTTTATATACATAATTCTGTTGACAGTTTTCAACTTTCAGTTCCCAGAGGCCATAGTTTTTGTAACGTGGCTCTGATACCACTTTGTCACACCTCCATAGCTTATATATATATTATTATGGTTAATACATGGGTTGATCGTTATCGTGGATAATATTTTGGAAGGTGGCACCACAACATACTATGGTTATCACCCTATGGCACCATTTAATTTCATTTAAACATAAGGCATAGTTGTTAAATTGAAAAATTAATGCATAAGTTTTAAGTCTTATCCGTGTATTAATGCTACTATTGGGAGCACGCATGTAGACCACGTGGCAACTAGCTAAGGGGGTGATCTTCTCCTCTTCCCCGGGCCTTCACATGGCAACCTTATCTACATCTGCTTGGAATTAATTTCCCGATCCAGCTCCGTTCTGTACATGGCCGGCGGGTTGTCCAATCCCTCGACTTGCACGACAGATCTCACTCCATCCATGACGGAGATCATCCTTTGCCATCCGACAGTGGAAATCCTTCGCGGCTTTCCACCTATTCCTCCAGTTCTGTTGGTTGACGACTCATTTGGTATGGTAGCTCACCATGACCTACTCTTGGTTCTGCCCATGCATTCGGCTCCTTGGAGTCAGACCCATGAACCTTGCTCGATTGCCAATAGTTTCGCCACTACCATTAGGTAAATTTGCTGATACAAGGTTCTGATTTGTTCCGCTTCCGTTTGGTATACGCTTTTTGATTTACTGAAGGATTAATCACTTTGCTAGGGTTCCTACACACTACAGATTAATGACTCTGGAGGCTTCCTCAGCTCCAAGACGAGAGTTCCCATACAATGGAGGAAAATTTCCTTAATGGGTAAGTTTAACACAAATGAGAATCATTTTTCTGTGATTATCTTCTGTAGTTCGCGTGTTTCAACAGTTATCTAACTTGTTTGCATGGTCGTTTCCATGTAGGATGGGCGCTTGCTCCATAGATGGTGGCCCAGACTTGATTAAGGAAAATCCTATCACGGTATGCCAGAGGTCCAGGTACGAGAATAGCCTTCTGGCCATGGCTTGCCTGTTTGACTTAGAGAGTGGCTCTTCTAGCATCTTTCATGTTGTGATAATATATTGGATATTTTGGATAACTATCGGAGCGGAGGATGTCTACAACCCCTCTTTGCTCTAGATTTCTTTTATTGTAAGACATATGTAATCTAATTTCTAGTCTTGGGCATCCGGCGATAGTCCCCACTGCTTGGACATTGTGACTGTATAGGTTGAAATATTTACTGCGCCCTTGTTTTCCGCATGATGATACTCTTATTCTGTTGGTCTATAATTTATTATGTTGAACTGTTGTTTCAAATGCACATATGGGTTTCTTATAACATTTGTTTTAGGGACAAGCCATGTCGCGGCTAGACTGTACATAAATGTAGTTCTTTTGTTCTTTAATTCATAGTCTTTAATGATATCAAGCATTTTTGTTATATTTCTCTGAAAAGTATAGCTCTATGTGTTCTATTTTTATCGATTTTGTAATTCATTTGTTTCATGTGCATGCGCCTTTCCAGTGAAAGGGTCCAAGCTCCAATTTCCTCTACAAAACCTAGTTTCCTTCCACTAGCTCATGTTTCTACTAAGTCTCTGTCTTGTTTATTTGGTAGTGTTCATCGTTGAAGGGTAGCGACCCTACCCAAACTATTAACCATTCATGCCCAATGCTCAAGGTTTCATTTGGGTTCTTTCTCGTTTAAGCATTGATCATGGAGTAGGCCTCCTGCTGCATCCATGCCGTGCCTGTTCCTACCATATCACAAGGTTACCCTTCTTGTGACACCCTAAACCCGCACTGAACTCAGCTTTCTGTTTAATGGCATTTCCCGGTTATTACACACTCGCTGAAATGCGAACGATGGCACTATCATTTATAATTATTATCTTGAGGAAAAGATTAACCTTACAATTGCAATCGGCTAGAATATATCTTTGAGCTTTTAATTAGTAGCTATACATGTTTTTACTCGAGTCTGCTCACACGTTGCACAACATTCCTCAATTTTGTTATTAATATTTCATAGGGCCGCCAGCCTACTCTCTAAGTTTTCTAAGTGTCTTTATTTTGCTTTCATTAACTGATGCATGGAACTAAATGTTATAATTGGTATGGTACCTTTCAATAGTTTCATTCTGGTCACTCTACCAAATGTTGTTACATCTGGAAAGCGAAGCTAATTTCTAGACTCCAACCTGAGAATAATTTATCTGGCAGAGTTGTTTACATGAAAGTTATCTAACTGAATTCAAACCGCTTGCAGTAGGTTTAAATGTATTACTATCCCAAAACAGTGCATCGACAGGGCTACCCATCCCCATCATTTCCTGTGTATTTGAGTACTTTTACAGAAAATCTGAAAATAACTGTGACCCACAGAAATTGAATAATTTTTCTAGTTTTCAAGTCAAGGTCGCATACTTGTATCGCTTCGTGTGGGTGTGCCCCCCTTTCTGTGCTGAGATACGGTCACCTCTGTTCTCTGCAGCTAGTCCACCACCCAACCATGAGATTGTCTTTCGAGACCAATCTCCCCCTAGCTTGCTCAAAGACTACAGTGTTTGCGAGTTGCATGCGCTCTGCACTCTTACCATCTGATCATCACCAAACGTGGTAAGCCACCAGGTTTCCCCACTGCCTGTCCTCTACAACACAGTGTTTTTGTTTTTCCCCCTTTTTCCCTTTTTCTTGGAACCCATTCCACGATTAGGGGGGAGGAAAGGTGGTTAGGGTTTTGCAACTGTTTCTTTATTATTTTTTTAAATATATTAACTTCTCTCCTCAGAAGTTACATGACATCCCTGTTACTAGGAAATCATTTCTCATTTCCATTTTCTGAAAAAAGAAAATAAATAAATAAATAAAAATTATTAATTAATTCATGCAACAGATAATAATCATC
>APFE031172551.1:0-19258 GCA_000404065.3 Pinus taeda | reverse complement strand
TGAATTATTATTTATAGTTTTATGAATATAAATTTACTTATATTTAGTTTCTTTTATAGACAAAAATCATAATAAAAAAACTATATCATAAAATTAATTTTATTGTTTTTATGTTAAATAAAATACTTTTTGTTACTTAATCATATAGGAAAATAATTAAAATTTAAGATGTAATATTTAAAGAAATATTAGCAACAATGAACAAATATCTTTTTGATAATTATAAAGAAAGTATGAAACTTTACTAACCACCATCAATATAATTACAGGTGATGCGTCTTTCCATGAATAATGATGAGTAAATGTGAATTAAGAGAAAGTAGTATCAAGAGATAGCAATCTCTGATGACTATCTCTAATCTTAGTTTAACAATTAAAATATCATAGGTTTTCTCACTGCTTTAAAAAACATCAAATAAAATATTTTAATAATCCTTTAATAGGATTGTTCTAATAATAATAATTTTTATAGTGTATGTTTATCTTACTTATAAATATATGAAAATATTTAATTTATATTATAAAATTTTTTGGCCGTTTTCTTTTAAATTAGATAATATATTTTTAAGTAAGATTGCGATTTCTTGTATTTCAAAATGAATCTTTGAACATATAAATGAATGAAAACCTTTATATTCTATAAAATATCTATTATATTTCAAGCAAAAATGAATTAAACACCTATTCCCATTCCAACTTTATATATATATATATATATATTAATAATATATATATATATTAGTTTATGGTTTAGGGTTTATTGTCGCTAGGAAAACTTGGTTGAGGGAAAAGCAAATTGCAAATTTGGATACTCTGCTATTGTTGAGGGAAAAGCAAATTACAAATTTATTACAAATTTGGATACTCTGCTATTGGCAACTTGCAAATTTAAGAAAACAAATTAGTTAAAAAGAAAAACTAAAATTTTGTTTACGACAAATTTGATACCATGTTTTTAAATAATCCTTTTGAAATTCCATTATGACTACTATTGGCAATAACAAACAAAATGTTGCAACCCAACATGCTTTTTCCACATCTGCTTTTGCAGAGGTGGTAGTGAAGAGAAGTGATTTTTTGCAGTCGAGAAAAGCACGACCGTTGCAGAGGTGGCAGTGCTTTTTTGCAGAGGTGGTAGTCAGGAAAAGGAGGACTGTTGATCCAACCAGTACTATTTATTTCCAATCCTTCTCCCAATCTTTGCCTTTTCCGAATCTCCTCTCCTCCTCCTCCCATGGCTACCTGCGCTGGGCTGAGTCTGGTCTTGTCTTGGAGCTCCATGTCATGTCATGTCATGTCATGTCTTGTCTAGTCTGGTATGAGTTTTGTATGAGTTTGGTTTGGTTTGGTCTGGTGTGTATGTGTTGTTGGTTGCGCGGTACTGGGAGGAGGGGAAGGATTGCTGCCACTGCCAGGGCATCCACCTTCCATTGCCGTTGTGGATCTCCTCAATAATTTCGCTGTTTGAATGTGTGTCCATTGTCAGGGTAATGAAGCTGTAGGAATTTACAGGGTAAGTTCCTCAGACAGAACACCAAAAGGACACCGCTCACAAACAGATCACAGATCAATACACCAGTATTTTGACGTGGTTAAAACCCTCAGAGAGGGAAACAGTCCACGGCCTGCGCCAACGTGGCTACTACAGGCAATTTATTAATAAAAGAATGAAAATTTACATAAGCTTCTCTCATGCACGGTTAACCTACAAATGACCCTCCATGCGCTTTAAATGAAATTCATGGACCAATCGGGTGTCAAGCCACGGATCAAGTGTCGGTAATACCGAGGAGAGAATGAACCGTCGGATCACTACATATCGTGACCGTCGGATTGTAAGTTACAAAATGTACAACGGTAAAGAAACACACTTTACCTAACTCTATACTAACTCTATACTAGACCAAGTTGAACTTAACTATTTCCTATGTGTCGGAATATCCTAACATCCCCCCTTAAGAACAACTTGGGATAGGATTGAAGGATTTACAAATATGACACAATAGAGAAGGAAGGAGGCACTAGAGCCCATCCCCCCTTAGTGACAACTTCCTGAACTCCAAGCATATATCGAAGTTTAGTGAACTTCGCCTCTGTGAGAGCCTTTGTGAAGATGTCTGCAACCTGATCATCTGTTGAACAATATTGCACTTCAAGAACATGGTCATGAATGAGCTTTCTGATGAAGTGCATGTGAAGTTCAATGTTTTTGCTGCGCTGATGCTGAACTGGATCTTTGCAAAGCTGAATGGCACTTTGATTATCACACCAAAGTGTAGTCGGATGCTGCTGCTCAAAGCCAAATTCTGATAGGATCTGACGAAGCCACAAGGCTTCCTTACTAGCTTCCACGGCACCACGATACTCTGCTTCTGCTGACGAAAGAGAAATGGCAGCCTGTTTCTTACCAGCCCATGTAATAGGTCCTGAACCAAGAGTGAAGACATAACCGACAGTAGACTTCCGATCATCAGGGTCACCAGCCCAATCAGAATCAGTGAAACCAACTAATAGAGGAGCTGCCTTGGCACTGTAATGAATCCCAAACTGTACTGTACCTCGAACATAACGAAGTATTCTTTTAGCTGCTTTCCAATGACTTTCACGGGGGTTTTGCATAAAACGAGCAACAAGGCCAACAGCAAAGGAAAGGTCAGGACGAGTATGGTTTAAATACAAGAGTTTTCCTACAAGTTGACGGTATAAGGTAGCATCAACTTCAGGAGAAGTACAAGAGACTGAAAGTTTGACTCCAGACTGAAAGGGAGAAGGAGCTGGCTTACAATCTTCCATGTGAAAAAGACGAAGAATATCACAAGCATACTTGGACTGGGAAAGGGAAATACCCTCCTTGGATTGCAAGACTTGAAGACCGAGAAAATAGTGTAAGTGTCCTAAGTCTGTCATTTCAAATTTCTTTTTAAGGCTGGACTTCACATGGTTTATAAGGATGGGATCACTACCAGTAAGAATAAGATCATCAACATAAAGAACAAGGATGATAAGAGAGTTTTCCACTGTCTTGGTGTAGACAGTATTGTCAGAATGACACCTAGAAAAGCCAGATTCTAAAAGAAAGTTATCCATTTTGGCATACCAAGCCCGAGGAGCTTGCTTGAGACCATAAAGAGATTTCTTAAGTCGACATACAAGGCTGGAGTCTGTTTGGATGAAGCCAATGGGTTGTTCCATATAGATTTCTTCATGCAAGTCCCCATGCAAGAAGGCAGATTTAACATCCATCTGATGGACTTCCCATTTTAAAGAGGCAGCAAGGGAAAGAACAAGGCGGATAGAGTTCATTTTGGCAACAGGGGAGAAGGTTTCAGTGTAGTCAATGCCTTCAACCTGTGAAAAGCCCTTAGCAACAAGACGAGCTTTATGTTTATCAACTTTCCCATCTGGTCCATACTTGGTTCTGTAAACCCATTTACATCTAACAAGTTTGCGTCCCTTTGGTAGAGGAACAAGATCCCATGTATCATTTGCCAACAATGAATGATATTCTTCATTCATAGCTGCTTCCCAATGTGGATGGCCTGAAGCTTCTGCAAAAGTGTCAGGATCATGATTTACTGGAGCTTGAGCCAGTAAAGAAGAGGCTCTTTCAAACTGAGAACGTGTACGTCGTTGATCTGTAGGATCACCGGCAAGATCACCTGCTGCATCCCGAGTAATACGGACGCATCTTGGAAGTTTAGGATCCTGAGAAGGTGGGGGAGGATTGTCATCCTCACTTTCATCTTCTGAAGAAGAAATGTTTTCAAAAGTAGAAGAGATAGGAAGAGGTGGCACATCCGCCGGACTAGGCTCGCAGGCCGATTTATTTTCATCAAATTTTACATCTCTTCTAATGATAACATTTTTGGACTTAAATGGAATAAGTCTATAACCTTTTACATCTTCAGAATATCCAACAAAAGTACATTTCTCACTCTTAGGTTCTAAAGCTTTATGCTTTTCATCTGGAATATGGGTCCATGCTTCACTTCCAAAAATACGAAAGTGACTTACATCTGGTTTAATGGAACTCCAAGCTTCTTCTGGAGTGATATTCTTTAGAACCTTAGTAGGAGTGCGATTTATTATATAATTTGCACAATTAATTGCTTCGGCCCAAAAACTAAGACTGAGTCCTTTAGATTGCAGCATACAATTAGCCATTTCCTTTAAGGTGCGATTTTTCCTTTCAGCTACACCATTTTGTTGTGGAGTGTATGGAACAGTGTGTTGCATTTGAATTCCATTTTCGGTGCAAAAGTTGATGAATGTGTTTTTAACATATTCTCCACCATTATCAGTTCTTAGCTTAAGAATTTGATGTCCAGATTGTTTTTCAACAAAGGCTTTGAAGGCCAAAAATGTGTTAAATACTTCGCTCTTGAGTTTTAAGAAGTATACCCAAGTGCGTCTGGAGAAATCATCAATGAAAGTTAAGAAATACTTGCAGCCAGAGAATGAAGCAACAGGAAGTGGACCACACAAATCACTGTGCACAAGCTGTAAAGGGGCTGAGGCGTGCCAAGAGGCACGTTTTTCAAAACTGTCCCGATGATGTTTTCCGAGTACACATCCGGAACAAACACCATCTCTGCAAAATACCAGAAGGACACCGCTCACAAACAGATCACAGATCGGAATATATTCCTATGTGTCGGAATATCCTAACAAGCTGAACTATAAATTAGAACGCTAATCATATCGGAATATAAGGAAGATTAGCCTGTAGAGTGGCTAATGTTTGCCCATTTATGGAGTAGATGTACCGAAACGGAAGCATTACTCGAGAGCCAAAGAAGGTAAGGAATAGATTAAAGAAATTCAGAGACCGAGTAGAAATAAATAAAGTACAGATAACGACGGCTGTCATTTTCGTGATTTGAAGATTGCAAGGTATGTAGCATTGTGATTAAAACAACTATTACAAATATGCAACCAGATATCTCTGATTCGACTATTCCCAGTGAATGAAGGCTGCGAGAGTCATAAAACTATCATGGGTGATGGCCCCATACTGGCATAGGTCTGCCTACATTTGCTACGCACATGCATCTGTTCCTACAGTTCACGTCATAGTTCCAGTTGGCGTGGATCACACCATTCTTTGAGAAACCGAATGGTCCTCCTCTCTTATTTAGAAATGTAAATACAGGCTTGGAAGATATCTGTTTGGATATTTAATTATTTGTTCTGAATAACTACTCCCTTTGACTTGCCTCTTCTGTTGTTTCTATTAGTACTGAAACAGTTTAGCAGTTCGTCGTGCCCTTCCATTAATGGCATGTTACAAACTGATTTTCTATCTGCACGTCCCGCATTTTAAAACTTACATAAAATTATAATAATTATTAAAACATTCCTTTCGATAGAACATTTAGAAGGTTATGGATGGTTCAGATCAAGAAAACCTTTATCATCCTCCCATCCAAATTTACAGAAGATCATTTCATACATCATATATTTAAGTTATATCTAATATGGGCAACTGTAGAATACGCAATTGACATAGAGATGTGTTACCAGGATATGTGCAGCTTATGGTAGTTGCGTGTTAAAGTTCTGTTTCAGATTTTTGTTCCAGTAGACATGCCCATTGTGCAGTCATTGTAGAAAGAAACATATACTCGATCTCTCCTCTATCTATATATCTTTGTTACATAGGAACTGCTTTTAAGAGATGGCAAACAGTTACAAGGGTTATCGCCTTCCGGAGAGCTTGAGCTTTAGAACTGTATGGGAACATTCTTTTTCAGGAGATGCAATAGGAGTTGGGAAAGTTTCTGGAGTTTTGAAAAAAAAAATTGGAGTTGCGACGGATATTTTTAATTGAGATACTAGAGCAATCTCTTGATGGGTTAAGGAAGCTCACTCATCTCGATGTAAGAACAATATCTCCGATGCCATATATTTAGTTGTTTATGTATATTATTGTATGTGGCAGTCAATGCTTAAACATTAGTTTTCTTTAGTTTTTCTCTTAAGAATAACAATATATTTTTAAGCCAGATTGTTTCAAAAGATTATCATGTAATAAACTTAACATTTTAATATTTTATGTATATAAAAGAGAGAGATGCCAAGATAATATAGTTATATATAAGAGAGATTATATATTTTATTATTTATATATTTAAATTGATTTTAATATTTGAATATTGTGATTCAATAGTAATTGTGATTATTTTATAAATTATATAATTAAAAAAAAGGTTAAATTTTTTACTATATTCTCACTTTCTTGCAATATTGCAAAATTTTTCACTTTCGTGCAATATTGCCATATTTATATATATATATATATATATATATATATATATATATATATATATTACAGGTCAATATAAAGGGATGTGTTATTTTTTCTAAAAATAATTTGAAGTTACACACGTGCAACTTTTAATATAAAAATTAAATATTTAATAAATAAAATTGTCAACTTTTTACCATGGAAAAATGGTAATTTTATTTATATTGAATAAAATTACATGCTGACAACATATGTTTTATCAAAACTTGTCTTCATGGAACAGGATCTAGAATAATTTACTTCTCTCTGTGCTTTCCTACTTTTCTTTTTTTCTACTTTTGGCCAACCTTCATTGTTGGTTGTGGCTATTACAATAGACATATGCTTTATCAAAACTTGTCCTCATGGATCAGGATCTAAAATAATTTAATGTCTCTCTATGCTTTTATACATTTCTTTTTTTCCACTTTCTGCCAACCTTCATTGTTGGTTGTGGCTATTACAATAGATATTTATGCTTCATTTGTGGCAGCTGGGGTTTCTTTTTCAAATATGAGCTTTCTGTAGAGTGTGTTCCCTTGCTGCCACCAATTTCTTGCCCTAGGATGAGTTGCTCACTTTGCTGTTGTGGGTTGGTTTTCTTTGGAACTATTGCAGATCAAATCTAGTTTTTATCATTTTGTGGGTTCTGCAGGGTGCTTTTTTAGTTGGTTATGGATTATTTCCTAAATATTCTGCTTCTTGGAATATGTTGTTTGTCGTAGTTTCTGTGTTTCCTTCCTCTTCTATGTCATCCATAGATGTGGCTGAAAACTGACATCCTTTCGACTTTGGTGGTTGTCTTATTTTCCTATATTTTCTGTTTTGTGGGCACGCCCTTTGTAGATGACCAGTTTGACATGCAACATTTGAAGGTAGTGTTTTCATAATCAAGTGGTTGGGCCTTTTCGTTGTGGAGTAAGAGGATGTGGTCTGGTAATCCTTGAGTGAGATCAACCTCCACACAGATCGTGACAAATGTATAGATATCCTTGGAAAGGCTCTCACTATCTACTCTCAAGAATTTCTCCAAACCATTGCCAATGCCTTCTAATACTTTGATGTGCCAAAAGTGTAGAGGTAGGTTGTATAAATTTACCCACATGGGCATTTTGGAAACCACCACGGTGTTTGGGTCAAATTCTGGGAACCAAGATGTCATAAAAAGGCCAATATTAGCCCAGAACCATGGTCCCTCGTTCAATGCATATTACTTGTCATTTACTGTGTCAAATTTGACAATAAAAAATCCCTTTGAATAGAGGTGGATATCACAATTTTATGTGCATATGGAGTAAATCCATTGAGGAAGGGCTTTTGGATTGGGACAAAACCCATTAAACCTGCATATCACTGCTTTAGATAAATAATCATCATGTATTTCATTTACCTTAAATATAGGAATTGTTAATGCATGGTTTTGAGTTGTCTGCTGGAGCACCAGGTGTCACGGAAAATTTTAAGAACCCCCTAAATTTATAAGTATAATAAATGGGCGAATCTCCATGGTATATAGGAAAAATGCAAGGCGATTTTGTCAATAATATAATATGTATATATAATTTTTTGGCGAATCTCTCACCAGGCATTTACTTAATTACAAAATCTTGTAAGATCTTGTTATTACCATGGGTTATCATAGACCTGGAGCTTAAAAATTACTATTAGTAATTTATAAAAATTAATAAAATTAATAGTTGATTTTTATTTTAACCAAGCTAAAATGTTTAACATACATTAAATTACAACATCCAATTTTAGTCTTGATCCACCAAGCCCTCAGAGGGATCAAATATTTTTTCACTCTATGCTAGATCAAGCCCTCAGAGGGATCAAATATTTTTTCACTCTATGCTAGTTTGCATATCACGATATTTGATACCTCTCGGGGTTAGTAGATCTAGAGTAAAGATGGATATATGTTGGTTTAATTCCCCCATTTAAATAAGCTATTTTCCATGTGAATACCATGGGTGAATACCGTGTGCGATTTTGGTGAATACCATGGGTCAATACCATGTGCCATTTTTTATTTTTATTAATACTAATATTAGGGTTAATAATGTTTTTTTGCATGGTATTAATAACAATCTAGTCCATGGTATTTGTCCAATAGTATTTTGCCCATTGGTTTCACCTAAATATAACACATTTTTTTAGCGTTCGTAAATATAAGGTGACTTATGGAGTAAATATGAAAAATGTTTTATTTGTTTACCATACCTCTCATTTATTTATATTTTTATTAATTTACCATACCTCTTTTAAAGATATGGTATTTAGCCCATGGGATTCACTTAAATAAAACCTCTTTCTTGAGCCTTCATAAATAGAACGAGGGTTATGTACTAAATATAAAAAGAGGTTTTATTAATTTACCATACGCCTAGTTTATTTATATTTTTATTTATTTACCATACCCTCTGAGTATAAAAAGACGTTTTATTTATTTACCATAACTCCACTTTACTTATATTTTTATTTGTTTACACCCTTGCTTGTATATAAGGTGACTTATGGAGTAAATATAAAAAATGTTTTATTTATTTACCAAAATTCTCATTTATTTATATTTTTATTGATTTACCATACCTGTTTTATAAATATGGTATTTTGCCCATAGGATTCACTTAAATAAAACCTATTCTTGAAATGGGCGAATGGAAGGTTGTAACTACTAATTTCAAGGGATACATTTACCTTTTTTACCCTCTCCCTTAAAATAAGGTGGGCTATTTGAGGTTATTTGTAAAAATCTACTATGATACAAAATATTCGCCCACTAAAAATTTAAAACCCATTAATTTCGCCGAAGGCGAACATTCGCCCCTAAAATTTTCTATGCCAGGGGTCGTAGCTTGCGGTTTTGTTTGCGCTTGAGGTTCCATCTTGCCTTTTAGTGCATCTTTGAATTGTTTGCACTTGAGGTTCCATCTTGCCGTTTAGTGCATCTTTGAAGGAAACAAGTCCTTTTGAGCTTGTGTCAGAGCAGCCTTCATGGAGTCTTGTGATAAGGTAGATAGTTGAGTTGTTGCCTATGTCGGATTCTTTTAGTTTGTGCTCCTCCTGCAATACTTCTCTTGTTTAGATCAGGTATTTTTTGCAAAGTAATATACCTATCCTTTTTTGTATCCTTTGTTTGAGTGTTTTGATCTCCTCCCAGCTCTCTATCTTGATGCATACTGTGCTCCCTTCCATAGATCCTATAAAGAGGGTACTTTGTTTACCTTCGAGCATTTCGGGAGCAAACGCTTCAAGATCCAATGTTGGGATGTTTTCTACTTCATGGTGTTCCTGGGAAATAGTTGTAGCTCTCTGTTGATCTGGGTTGTTTCGTTTATGGACCATCGTTACCCACTGGTGATCACCATGTACTTGTTCAAGGTAATCTTTAGCCTCAGACCTTGTATGCTTCTCCTCCTCCGTTGGCTTGCGACTACCATTGCTTCGTGAATCTTTTTCATGGTGCCCCATTTTGCCTATTTTGGAAAACGCCCGCCTTTTGACAGAGGAAATCCCCAAAAGCATGGATCATTAGTCAGTAATAACCTCCTCAAGTGCAGATCTACAATGAGAATCTTTGATTTGGGAAAACCAATCTCATCCAAGCAATCATATATGGTTTCTTGCTCTGGATCTGGGTTTTTGATGCCCCAGAAGTTTTCTCCACGCCTCTGCTACTGATGAGGAAATGTGAGGCCATAGAGCGCATTCTCAAAACCATTGATCTCCTCCGCAGTGCTATCACCAAGCACTTCCTTGTGTCGTCATAGTGGCAATGCTGGGACAACCATTGCCCACGACTTTTGCATTCCTTTGGGCATATAAGCATTGTTTGGTGCCCTTATTAAACGTGGAATCTAGGTGCCACAATCCAACTAAATCAGATCAAGCCAGAGAAGATGCGCTCGGGGCGAAAAAACACTTCCTGCAATCAATGTGGGCTATTGCAGAGCTGGATCTTATTTCCATGACCACCATTATTCGGATCCCTCATTCTAAGGTTTCAGAGCAGAAAAAAACAAAGTCAACTATAATTAAAATTAAATAATTATAAATACAATCTAAATAAAGGCGATGTGATCTCTTCCATACATAATATATAGTTAAACATTTTAAGTTATTATATATTATATATATACTATATATTATATATATTATATAAGTTTGAGTGGAGGATATGATATATCTTTTACTTAATAAAATTATTGGAACATCGGTATTTTAAATAAAAATTATCCATGTTAATAATTATATTTCAATTTCAATTTCATGCAATCTATATAGAAGAAAAAAATGGTTCTATTCTCACTCCATAAGGAATAGAAAATTATATCAACATATATAGCAATTGAAAATAAACAATTCATTCTAATAAGAAGAGGATGTGTAATTAATTTAATTAGTAATATTATGTTATAAATAGCTAAAAAATATTAATAACAAAGAAAATATTCATAAGGAATCTAAAAAATATTTTCAATGTAAATGCTGAATAAAAAAATTTTAAATTGTTGAAACTATGTAGTATGTATGCATTATATTATTATATATATCTATATATATATATATATATACTATAAGACATATGTAAAAAAACATATGGTTAAAAGCATTAGCTTAGTTTAACTAAATTTTATATTTTCATAAAAGGTATACTAAGATCCAGTAAATATTTGTTGAAATTGCATGTTTAAATTATATACTCAACATTTTATTTGTGTGTTGTTTAAAATGGAGTGTGTGTGCAGAGAGAGAGATTGATTTTCATTCTAACAACACACATATCAATGATAAGAGGGTCATTTTAAAAAAATATTACTAGAAATGAGATTTGCACCTTGATAGATTTAATGTTTTTAAATCATTTACAAACTTGAGATTAGAATATTTAAATATTTACACATCAAAAGATTTGGTCCCTCTCAATATTTGAGAAACATGAGATCAAAATGAATTAGCTTTGTTAAATTTCCTAATTTTTATGCAATTACTTTTGTTTCATGAAACTTTTAAATGGTTACAAAAATATTGTCAAAATTTTAAATTCTAATTATAGATATTATTATGATTATTATTATTTGTATTTTTGTTAAACTTGAAATTTTTTAAAAATGATAAAAATATCCTCAAACTCTTAAATCTTAATAAAATATTTTAATATTACTTAATACTATAACTAAGTTTAAAACAATCTTTCCTCTAAAAATTAATATTATGATGTATTATTTTATTAATCATAATATTTAAAAAAATTGAATGTGACATCATATACTTTAATATTCCTTAATATTACAATTAAACACTTATTTCCCTTTCAATATAATATCTTAATACTATCATTAACTTTTTTGTTAAACTAAAAACCCTTTAGAAACATTCTAAACTATTCTCAAAATCTTAAACCTTAATCATATGCCTTGTTATTAATTATAAGACTTTCGAAAGAATACAAAAATATTTTTCATATCTTGAATCCTAATCATATACCTTATGTTTATATTCCTTAATAGTGTAGTTAAGTATAAATGAAGTTTTCCCTCCTAAAAAAAGGCATTCCGTAGAAGCCTAATAATTGGCCGTCTCAGACAAGTTTGCCTTTTTGAATTTTTCCTCAAAATTGGAGTATCACTCGTCGTTTGCAAATTCTAATCGACCTGCGCCTATTTTCGAAGTGTTTATAAATGCCCCTTATCAAGCTGACGATGGGACTAACTACACCAAGTTAGAGATGAAGGTGACCTAATTTGTTCATGCCAGAGACAAAGGACTGAAGACAGTATCTGCAGCACAACAATATGTAAATCAAGTATGTTATAATAACAACATCATTTCGGCACAATCCGAGCACTATGTTAATTCAATTAAATTATAAGTGAACCATGATTCGAATAATTAGACTGAGAGGTTAATACATTAGTGATGAATAATCCTAAAATAATATCATATACACCTTAAATAATAGCTGTCATCCCATGTGATTATCGTTTCAAACCTGTACCCTGCTCTGCACTTTCGTGATCGCTGACGACTTTTCAGTCATCAGTGAACCGTTGCAACATTAGAGAGTGAGCATTATCTGAAAAACAAGTCTTTCGGAAGCAATTGGATGTACGCGTCGAAAGCTCCATGAAGTTCGCGATCAATAAAATAAATAAATTAACGTACTTCGATGAAAGGCCGGATTAACTAAAATATTAAAGTCATCACTAAAATAACTAAATTAACGTACTACAATGAAAGGTCGGAATGACTAAAATATTAAAGTCATCACTAGAATAAATAAATTAACTTACACTTCAGTGAAAGGTCTGAGTGACTAAAAAAATTGAAAGTGACGGTAATGTTCACATTACGAACGGTTATGTCTCAGAGTGCGGTATGTGTCCATTAAAAGAAAGGGTTAAAAAAATAGGTAAGGGCATGTACAGTGATGAATGGGAAGCATGGCAAATGTCGATGAGATTTTTTTTGTTTTCAACGAAACAGTTAGGGGACATATAGGTTTCTTCATAATTTTACTTATTGAATTTCTAAGGCCAGAAACACCATATGTGCTTTTCTTTTTTAAAATACTTGTTTTGACTCTAGAAATTGTAAATTTTAAACTAGAAACAACATAATATTCATAAAAAATAAATTGATAATTTAAGGGTATATCAAATTACTAATAAGACACATAAAATAATAAATTTAAAACATAAGTAAAAGCGATAGTTTGCAGCACCGGCTTGCATACAGTTAATATTAATATTATATATTATTTTTAATAGTTGATATAAATTTTTATTTTTTTTTTTTTTTTAGGTTATTTTGAGTTTTTAACGATTATTTCATTTTTTAATTTAAGGATTTTTTTTATCGATATATTAACAGTATTTTTCACAAAAAATCACAAAAGATGTAGTTTATCTATTAAATTTTCAAATTCACCAGTATGGGTTCATCTTATAGTTGAAGATGCACACCACACTAGCTGTTCCAAAGGCGTTCATAAAAAGGAATCTTATGTTTTTTCAGAAAAAATGTTTGTTTTAACTATTTCATTATTATTATTTATTATTTAGTATTTTTTTTTGTAAATTAGTCTAATTCTTATTATGGTACAAAACCTTTTCTTCAAAAAACTTACAACGAAGCGCCCTCACATTCACCATCCTACAGAGATGGATTTTTGCAACATTGGATGATCTTATCCAGCCGCATTTGTTCCTACCCCAGTTATTGGGGAGACTGCCTGCTGTTACAAAACTCTGACAGTGAAAATAAACCTTGAAACCATTAATAGAAATATAGAGTCATTTCCGAAAATTAGAATTCATTACTTATTGGTTTCACTATTCATCACTGTGATAATTAGCATTCTACAGTATAGTTTATTTCCTGTACATTTCAAATCATATTGTAATAAAAAGACAGATCATCTGTAAGTGGAGCGGGCGTGATCACCACAGCACCGTCCACGAGAGTTCACACCAGATTGTACACACAGGCGAACACCCGGAGAAGGGCGCAACAAAAGCAGACTCAACTAAATCAAATATTTCTAAAACTAGAAGACCAGAGAAATCTATGCATGCAAGCAGAGAACCCAGGTATTACCAAAATCCCGATAACTCAACAGTCGAAATAGAATGCCGTAGCAGAGAAACAAATTATTACTTTTCCTTTTCATACGATATATAAATCTCCAGATAGTAACAGAACAGCAAGGAAAACAATGCATTAACACGACCTGAGTAACTAAAGAATAGACCAGGTTACAGTTTAAACATTCGAACCACAGACGACATGTAAAGTAAGCCTCGGCACCAGTAGAGTTATCAACAGGACGGAACTCCAACAACATCAATATATAACCAGATAAAAAGCCGAAATATACAGTCATAGCATTGACGGAAAGATAGACTAGGGTTTGGTCAAAAACCAAGGGTTTATACATTGTGAAAAATACAAAATAGGAGAGGGAGGGTTCAAAACCCCGTAACTGGCATTAAACAGGAAATACAACCCATATAAATCCACAGAGCAGAGATTCGTATAACCCACGAGGGTTTGATACAAAAACCAGTTTTGAACAGTTTCCTACAGAGGAAAAGCCGGAACAGCGACTACGACAATCCATTATCAAACTAAGGACCGAAACCCTAACATTTCACCGTGCAGAAAGCCGACACAAATTACAGAGTCTACATATACTAAGCTACAGGAATGTATGTGAACACTACCCAGAAGGAGTGAGAAGAGAACGCGGACAACAGCAACCCGAGCATGGCTAAACGACCAGAGCTCACCTGCAAACAAACCCACAGTGATTAGGAACCTGTGCAGTATATGCGTGTGTGTTAAAAACGAAAAGAAAGGAGACAGAGTATTAGGGTCTTACCAAGAACCCGGGCGACGAAGAAAATGCCAAACTAACCAGTAGCAGAAACTTGAAGACAGTGGCCGAGACGGTCAAAACCAGAGGGATAAAGGCGAAAGCATTATAGCAAGGAACCACCATTGTTACCTGAATATTAATGGTGAAACGCAGTTTTGGGAGGACGGACCTGTCATAAAACAAATTACACAGTCAACCGACTAAGATCCAGTGCCGAACTAAAACAAATGCATACCCAAACTTACAGTTGATAAGTTATCACCGAACAGAGTGAATGAGCCTTCGCAGGCCGTAGAAACTCACCATCGAAACCCTTTGAAGGCGGAGATAACCACAGAGGCGGCATCAGGACCGACCCACAGAGGAACAGAGGTTTCCCACAGAGTAGTTCAGACCTCGACAGAGTGACCCCGCAAAGGTGGAAATGAAAATGATTGCCAAGAGGTTGTCAACGGGCCCTTTTGAGTAGAGGTAACCGGTTGGTACAGGTGGAAGCCGGTTCAGCAGGTTTCAAAACCCTAATCCCAAAGACCAAGACGCATACAGTAACAATTAATCGAGCATTAAAATCGCCAGGACACAAGTCTTATCGATCACGTTCCATAACCGTGGCGGGAGGCCATCATATAGAGAGAGCACTGAAAAAGACGCAGATCATGAACCAACAAATGAACAAAAGACATTGCCATACCCTTCGCCCGGTAGCCCTGAGAACTGGCTCAATCGTCCACGGAGGTGGATGGTACCTCTTCCACCACTCTGCAAGCATACGGGTCCGGCTCGCTTGAGTCTGTGTGAGGCGCATCGTCTTCCGCTGGAGTGCTTGGACCTGCCACAGCTCCCGCTGATGCCTCTGCCAAGTTGCGCTTGCTCTGGAGCTGGAGGATGAATTGCCGGACAGACCCTCTGTGCAGGAGACAGGGTTGGTTGATCCAGGATTGGGGCCGGAGGCCTGTGTTCCTCTACCGCTGGCAAACAATCCTCTTGGTCGCATTTCTCAATTTTAACAGACACATAATAAGTGTCCGAGTCCAGAAGGCAGGGGAAGCTAAATCGAGTTGTAGGATGGAAGCTGTGATTACATACCGTGGCTTGAGCTTGCCCTTGTCTTCTGCCGCGTCTGCGACGAGCACTGTTGGCATCGTCCGACAACGAATCAGAGGAGCGAGGGAGGGGGGCTCGTCCTCTTGCCCCTCCCCTAGACCCGCCACGACGGCAACTGCCGCGAAGCCTCTCCCGAGGCATTGCAGACCAGGGTGGACGCGGAGGAGGCTAGAGTAGTATGGAATTGACTGAGTATTATGCAGCACGTTAACAAGAGGCGCAGAGGCACGGACAGGCCAAAGAGCTACAGGAGGAACAGGTAAATGTAGGGGAAAATCGCCTCGACAGACCTGGGCAAACTGGCTAGCAGACCAAGGAATGATAGCAGGCCAACAACAGCTGAAGACTAGCGCGGAAATTAGGGAGGGAAATGCCGGGAGCCGGCTTGTCTCTTTGCCGCGCCTGCCTCTCTGAACCTGCCACAACACAGAAGACCAGAGCCAAATGTGAACCATAACAATCAGCAAACCATACATTACCGTTTCTGTGCCTCTGTTATTATATTGAGATGTCCTGCAGCTTGCCATGTGCGACCCAAAGGCATTCATTAGCTTCCCGGAGGGTGGAGTTGCAGACCATGCGAGAGGAGGGATGATCAAAGCGGCTCGAACGCTGTGAACGAAGCGTCTGGAGGGATAGTTAAGGCAGGACGTTAATGGCCGTGTACAGGTGGCGGGCCTGGGCCGCCACTTGCCCAGTGGGAAGCCCACCCCCGTACAACTATCACATACTCGCACCCGCATCCGGGGAGTATTGATGAGTATCACTGTTCAATTTAATAAATAATTAAAATATTTTTATTTTAAGTAAAAAAAAATATATATTAAGTTATTTCTTATTTCACATTCCTGACATCTGTCCATATTGCTCATGAAATTTGCTCACCTTGTCATACTTCCCTCAACCTGTTTTGTGTAACCATGGTATAGATTGATATGTAGTGTTAGCTGAATGTTGTTGCTGATATGAGTTTAATCTAACTATTCTAGAAAGTATTATGAATAAATTCGCTCTAACTCAAAATGACACTAGTTGAAGCTCTGAGACTCCAATCCCCTCATTTTATTTCAACCTAGCCATAGATTATAGTTTGTTTGGCTTTTATTTTGAATAATGTTGAAAATGATTTCTTACTGTATACCTTTGTTATCATTTTCGAATAGGTTTGGCAGAGGTCTAACCATTTTAATTGAAACTTTATTTTATAATTTCTATTTATACTAATACACAAAATTTTTATATTCAAGGAGTATGAATAAGTTTATTTTGATGCTTTGAACAGGTTTAGCAAAGAGTTCTAATAATTTTTATTTATTGAAACTTTATTTCATGGTTTCTATTCATATTAATACACCTAACTTTTATGATTCAAGGAGTATGAATATACACATAATTTTATGATTCGAGTATGGATATGATGTTTATTTTGATGGATAATCATGGTCTATATATATTTAATTTTTTAAATTTTTATTCAAATAAATTTGTGTTTCTTTTATATATTTAATATTTATATATTCGATATATAATTATGAAAATTACCCAAAATCACTTAAAAATAAAATAAAAGCAATAATAAAAGTATATATCATACATTTTTAATGTAGATTTTCGCTAAATGGAATTGAATTGCTTAAATAAAATAAAACATTCTAACATAACTTAATTAATGTTGTAGACAAATAAATTGAATTACGTAAATAAAATAAAACATTCCATAAAACCTACTTACACAGTTCATCACGGAAAATCTATATAAAATATTATATTGTAAAATTATTTGTTAATCAACCAAATTTCCATTTCAGAAAAATGGCGATCTCAACTAGGAGAAGCACCAAAATAAGTCTACACAAGATTATTCTTTCAATCAAGATCAAGAAAATATTGCGGATTGCGGAAAGATTTAATGGCCCAAGATGCTCCTGCCTCAACAGTGGCAAACTATATTTAATGTCATGGTAGTTTTTTATTTTTTTACTTTGCCTACTTTGTAACTCTCTCCACGTATAACCTCTAACATTATCTAGAACGTGCAAGTGGTATGGCAACTTTTCCACTATACGCAAGGACAACTCATTTTTCCAAATCATTATTACTTGAGTATGGTTTCATTTATAAAATATTGAGAAAAACATATTACCGTTTTATATTTAAAAGTTTGTTTTTTTGGTTAATTTTGTATTAAAATGTGTAATTTTCAAAATGTATGTGTTCTAAAAAGTTATGGCATTAAATTTATTAATATAATAGAAAATATGATTTACAATAACAAAATTATATTAAAAATTTTCTGTAGAAATTATATAGAGAAATTTTCCTAATTTTTTGAATATATAATTTTTTTGAAAACAATACTTAATTTCAATATATTAAAATTTTCAAAATATTAAAAATAATAATAATAATTTTACATGTAGCTAAAATTTCTAATATGGTATAATACATTTTAAAATTAGTTGAATATTAAATTAAATAGGTAGATACTTATGATAGTCAAACCAATTACTTTCATGATCATATCTCATGCCAGATTGAACTTTAAATATATTATATATATATATATATATATATTTAACAAGTTTTTAATATAGAAGTTGATAACTTGCAATAAAGCTTTCTTACAATAGTATGGTTGATTGATACTACATGCCAAAAAAAGCCATAACTCATGTGATTATGATAGAGTAATTTTATTATTGCACTACTCATAGCCAATTCTTCAAAAAGAAATTGTTGTCACTATCATCGATTATCATCTCCAACTAGTCTTCAATGAATAAACTACTCTTCCTTGGTCTCTAGCCCATCCTTATATCTCTCCCACCCTTAGGTCTCACTTGAAGCCTTTGAAGGCCATTAGTTTTGTTTTTCAGCTGAAGTTTTTTTGAACTAATCCTAGGCCGGTTTCACTACTAGCTTTGAAGTTTGTTGTACTTGATTCTTGTTTAGAGGTCACTAATCATTTATTTTTTCAATGTTAATGGTGACTACAACTTAAAAGAAACATAAATGTGTCTATGATCATAATATGTGGATATCTTATAGTCCACATGTAATTTTGAGCTTTTTAGTTACTTTTACATGAAAGATCAGTTTTCTCAATATGTTATCTTTTTTTTGGTTGATAAGTGGGTGAATCCTGAAAATCACTCTTACCTTCTGGCTGAGATGCCAGGACTCAAGGGCGTTTAAGCCATCAAAGTCACTCACCCGAGATCGCACGCGGCCTGAGCGGCACCAACAGAAAGACTCAAGGGCGTTTAAGCCATCAAAGTCACTCACCCGAGATCGCACGCGGCCTGAGCGGCACCAGCAAAAACCATGCTGGATTTTTTGGTATCTGCAAGACTAGAGCGAGTGACCTTTACTTACGGAGCACCTTAACAAGGCGCTCCTTCACTGACTGTTCTAAATCTCTTTAATCTTCTCAATATGTTATCGTTGTAATACTTCTTTTTTAATAGAAATCACTAACAAGAATT
>APFE031172533.1:15819-94954 GCA_000404065.3 Pinus taeda | reverse complement strand
GATTAATGATAATATAGATGGCTAACTCTATCTTGGTTTTGTGTGTTTGTAGGTTGAAAAGATGAGGGCTTGCTACCATTGGGCTATGGAGTCAGTGAGAAAGATAAGGATAACAAATAACTCTTCTTATAAAACTGAGGCTTGTATATACTTCAATGAAAGAGTGACACATTAAGGAAAGTCTCAATAACTTGAAGTTCATAGGAGTCAGAGCATGTGGGCATGAATTCTGAGTAATGATACATCAAGGTATTCAAAGGGAAAGAATTTAAAGGGATTGATCAGAGTTTAATACCTAAAGGAAGTCAAAGCATGAGTAACCATGAATTCTGAGTAATAAGTATTAAAACATTGAAGAAAAACATCCAAAGATAGGACCAAAGAACTCAATTCACCATAGTTCAACACTTAAAGGAAGTCAGAGCATGTTCCTCCATGAATTCTGAGTAATAAGCATTAAGACTATGGAAGTAAAACATATGAAAGATAAAAGATAAAGCTCACTGAAATACACTAAGAATCTCAGCTTCAGAAAAGTCCAATTGCTTCTATATATATCAGTCCCTGCATAGCATTTACAAAAGTAGTCTTCTTCTATAAAATTTTCCAACCCTTGTTACATAGATAATTCAGCTATATATAGCAACATAACTCTAACTACTTGGAGCTTCCTCCTCCAGCATGAGGGGAAGTCGAATTCCTCCTTATTTGACACCTATTGACACTTAAACTAACTATTTAATACAAAAGACAGCTAGCTAGGAGTCCTAGAGACCTAAACCAATTAGGAGTGTAACTCCTCATTATGATCAAAACAACCTTATCTAAACATTTAACACATTATTTGACACCTAAAACTCCATGATGTCGAACTTGATGAAGCCTCCCACGTGGTCACCCAACTGCTGATGACAAACCCTAGAAATTAGGGAACATGTCTCCCTGTTTTTTAGGCTTATATCCTTGACAATTACAGAGCCTTTATCTCTTCATCCATGCCACATTGTACGAAACTGAAGGAGGTTTTTGTAGCCCATGTTTTCCAGAAGAAAAACCTCTCTTGGTTTTTTAAAACATTTCTCCAGTTGTCCGGAAACTGTCCTTGAAAAACACGTGGCAAACAGGAGATGAAAAACTGCACCTACAGCAGTTTCGTAGCGCAACTTTGGTCACCCGTTTCTCCCAGCTCAGAATGAATTTGAGGAAACTGAAAGAGGTTTTTGTAGCTCGGTATGTTAGGAATAAAAGCCTCTTTCAGTTTTCAAAATTAAGTTTTCAGCTGCTCAGAAACCCTTCTGGAAATTTACTAGTAAACGCAGAAAACAGAGTTTTTCCTGCTAAAACAGGCTGCTACAGGGGTTTCGTAGCGCGCTGCGAAAACACGGAACTGTTTAAACAGTTTATATTTTCCCTGAGATCTTTACTGCTCTGCCACTTGATTTCAAAAACTTCTTTACTTGCTTCCTTAATCTTTTCAAAGAACCAGAACCATCATACCGCACATCCAACTTCCGTTTCCTGAAGATCTCTGACCTCGTTTAATGATTGAACATTTTTAGATGCCTCCAAAGATGACATTGAAGTCAGAATTTTCTGATAAAGCAGAGATCTGTACTTTAGGAAGAAATGAGATACCTTTGATGGACAGTCCCTTTCATCCCATAAAACGGATCCAATGCAAGAGATAGAAAATCATTCATAAGTAGACAAAGAAGAGATTCAGAATTTTCAGAATGCACTTCTCTACATAGGAACTAATTATCTTCAGATTGATCAGACAACATAGGGGCACATTCTTTATCATCTTCTGTCATTGCAGCCCTTCTGTTGTTTTTCTTCACATGATTCATTAGCAATAATGCCTTCCCCTTCAGCTTCAAGGGTCTTGCCACAAATAGAATTCTTAGTAGAACTGTTTGGAACCATAGCCAATTTTTTTCATTCTTCTTCTGAGAAGCTTTAGATGATCTCTTTCCATGCAAATATTTCATGCCAAATGCAGCATCTTCAGAATCTTGGAAAGAATAATAGAGTTTCACAATGCAATGACTGTCAACTTCTGCAAGTAAGTTCCTATCTGTCCTAACATGCTCAACCTACCCCCGACTAAGCATCTCTGACTTCTTCATTGCATACTTTAACCTTTAACATTGGTCCATGCAAGCATAATGTGCAACAACAGCAGTTTCGTAGCGCGCTACGAAACTGCTGTGTGATTTAAAAACACAGTTTCACGTCTAAAAAATTTCAACTCTCTTGATCTTACCTTTTTTCCTTTGAAATATTTTCAGTGATAACAGTGGCTCCACTAGGGATAGTGTGCTCCTGTAGTACACTAAGAACTCGCAGGTCCAGTGCTTTATCCATTTATGATAAACTGAAATTTGCTTGACAATCATCCCCTTCAAGTTTCTGGGGCCTTCACTTCGGGCTTAAGCTTGATGATCACTGTAGGAGAAAGAAATCTATATCTACTAAAAAAAAATTGCTCAGTCAACCTTGAGCTTATTTGCATTGTTCTACCTACCTACCCTATCAATTTCAAACTTCTTTCAGCTCAAGCAACATGATATTTCCAATAAAGCCAATCAATTGTCTTCTCTGATATTGGAGGCTCTTGACTGCATTCAACCTCAAAATAACCATGGTAGTGAGATGACCAAATCAACTTATAATGTACCTGATCTTCATAATGAAAATGAAAATGAAATACTGGTGTGCAAAGCTTTGCCATGTATTCACTTATAGGGTCAAAGAAGACATGATTATTTTGATGATCATCATAACACTCTATATCTTCAAACAACTGATCCTCAACTACACAACATTTATTTGACAAGCTATCCAACTGCTTTTCTGAATCATTCCAACAAACAATGGAATTTTCCTCATTATTATCATCATTCTTTGGTGTAAGCTGCTGCAAGAAATTACAAAAATTAACAAGCTTTTCCTCTGCCTGAGGGTTATAACAGCTATCCTCCAGTACTTCTTCTTGTCGTGTGTAATCATTTTCATCTTGATAATGATCCGAAGACTGACAAGTCTGCTGCATCTCTACATCAATATCAGAGGATTGAACATGGTTTTCATAAGTAAACCCCTGCTGATCTTCATGTTGCGTTTCATGAGATGTTATACATTCTCCTTGGTGCTGGAATGCATTGTTATGAAGAGCCTCTAAAATTTCTTCATCCATAAATTCATCATCACCATAACAATCCTCCAAGTACTGAATAAGATTTAAAGAATGTCTACAACAATCTTTGAGCAACAATAAGGAAGGATGACATTCTTTATACATCTCATAGAATTCATCATGAAAACTAGCAAGCGAATATATTGAACCATTTTCCAAACTTTTGTACCAAGACCATGCTTTTCCTTCTAAAGTGGTCATAAACATTTTCATGAGACAATCTTCTGGGAAATGAACCTTAAGACTGCCGTACATGGCATATGAACCTAACCAAATGAAGAGCAGCATTGTCTTTCTTTTCATCTTTGAATATTGGAAGATCTCTAAACCAATCAACCTTTGCATAGGATTTGGAAAACCAGGGATATGAGACCGATTCATAGGAGCATACCTGGCATTCATTCTTGCAGTGGAACTCATCTTGAAACTTCATCAAGCTACTGATCTTCTAGTAGTGGAGTCACCTTCCAATTTGTTATTTGATGTGTGGAGTCGCCAATGTAGTTTTGCAGCCTCAAACTGATGCCTGAGCTCCTGCTACCTTCAGAAGTTCAAGCTCTAAATTTCGGGAATGAATAGACTTCAGGCTCCTGGCAGACGCACCAAAATGTTATCACAAAATCATGTACTGATGGCTGCTAATCAGTTAGACTCTATGTAACTATTTCAGACCAGACTCTTAGCTAAGGATTAGCCTCCCTAACCCGAGAGGGCTCTCTCAAAGATTAATGATATTGATTAATGATAATATAGATGGCTAACTCTATTTTGGTTTTGTGTGTTTGTAGGTTGAAAAGATGAGGGCTTGCTACCATTGGGCTATGGAGTCAGTGAGAAAGATAAGGATAACAAATAACTCTTTTTATAAAACTGAGGCTTGTATATACTTCAATGAAAGAGTGACACATTAAGGAAAGTCTCAATAACTTGAAGTTCATAGGAGTCAGAGCATGTGGGCATGAATTCTGAGTAATGATACATCAAGGTATTCAAAAGGAAAGAATTTAAAGGGATTGATCAGAGTTTAATACCTAAAGGAAGTCAGAGCATGAGTAACCATGAATTCTGAGTAATAAGTATTAAAACATTGAAGAAAAACATCCAAAGATAGGACCCAAGAACTCAATTCACCATAGTTCAACACTTAAAGGAAGTCAGAGCATGTTCCTCCATGAATTCTGAGTAATAAGCATTAAGACTATGGAAGTAAAACATATGAAAGATAAAAGATAAAGCTCACTGAAGTACACTAAGAATCTCAGCTTCAGAAAAGTCTAATTGCTTCTATATATATCATTCCCTGCATAGCATTTACAAAAGTAGTCTTCTTCTATAACATTTTCCAACCCTTTTTACATAGATAATTTAGCTATATATAGCAACATAACTCTAACTACTTGGAGCTTCCTCCTCCAGCATGAGGGGAAGTCGAATTCCTCCTTATTTGACACCTATTGAGACTTAAACTAACTATTTAATACAAAAGACAGCTAGCTAGGAGTCCTAGAGACCTAAACCAATTAGGAGTGTAACTCCTCATTATGATCAAAACAACCTTATCTAAACATTTAAGACATTGTTTGACACCTAAAACTCCATGATGTCGAACTTGATGAAGCCTCCCACGTGGTCACCCAACTGTTGATGACAAACCCTAGAAATTAGGGAACATGTCTCCCTGTTTTTTAGGTTTATATCCTTGAAAATTGCAGAGCCTTTATCTCTTCATCCATGCCACATTGTATGAAGCTGAAGGAGGTTTTTGTAGCCCATGTTTTCCATAACAAAAACCTCTCCTGGTTTTTTAAAAATTTTCTCCAGTTGTCCGGAAACTGTCCTTGAAAAACACGTGGCAAACAGGAGATGAAAAACTGCACCTACAGCAGTTTCGTAGCGCAACTTTGGTCACCCGTTTCTCCCGGCTCAGAATGAATTTGAGGAAACTGAAAGAGGTTTTTGTAGCTTCGTATGTTAGCAATACAAGCCTCTTTCAGTTTTCAAAATTAAGTTTTCAGCGGCTCAGAAAACCTTCTGGAAATTTACTAGTAAACGCAGAAAACAGAGTTTTTCCTGCTAAAACACGCTGCTACAGGGGTTTCGTAGCGCGCTGCGAAAACACGGAACTGTTTAAACAGTTTATATTTTCCCTGAGATCTTTACTTCTCTGCCACTTGATTTCAAAAACTTCTTTACTTGCTTCCTTAATCTTTTCAAAGAACCAGAACCATCATACTGCACATCCAACTTCCGTTTCCTGAAGATCTCTGACCTCGTTTAATGATTGAACATTTTTAGATGCCTCCAAAGATGACATTGAAATCAGACTTTTCTGATAAAGCCGAGATCTGTACTTTAGGAAGAAATGAGATACCTTTGATGGACAGTCCCTTTCAATCCCATAAAACGGATCCAATGCAAGAGATAGAAAATCATTCATAAGTAGACAAAGAAGAGATTCAGAATTTTCAGAATGCACTTCTCTACATAGGAACTCATTATCTTCAGATTGATCAGACAACATAGGGGCACATTCTTTATCATCTTTTGTCATTGCAGCCCTTCTGTTGTTTTTCTTCACATGATTCATTAGCAATAATGCCTTCCCCTTCAGCTTCAAGGGTCTTGCCACAAATAGAATTCTTAGTAGAACTGTTTGGAACCATAGCCAATTTTTTTCATTCTTCTTCTGAGAAGCTTTAGATGATCTCTTTCCATGCAAATATTTCATGCCAAATGCAGCATCTTCAGAATCTTGGAAAGAATAATATAGTTTCACAATGCAATGACTGTCAACTTCTGCAAGTAAGTTCCTATCTGTCCTAACATGCTCAACCTACCCCCGACTAAGCATATCTGACTTCTTCATTGCATACTTTAACCTTTAACATTTGTCCATGCAAGCATAATGTGCAACAACAGCAGTTTCGTAGCGCGCTACGAAACTGTTGTGTGATTTAAAAACACAGTTTCACGTCTAAAAAATTTCAACTCTCTTGATCTTACCTTTTGTCCTTTGAAATATTTTCAGTGATAACAGTCTCTATACATGATTATGTACACATTTATCGTATAGGGCCTTTTCATGCTCAATCTTGAATATGTTGTTAGTTTAGGGTTTTGTTTTTCCTTAAATTGATATTTTTTTTGAGCAATTAGGTAAATTCAACTATACAATATGCATATGGAACTTGTTTTGGAGATATTCATAGATAATAATCTTATGTACCGATTATATATTACTCGGTTACTCAACCCACAATTTGTGCATGAAAATATATATACATATTTAAACATGCTTTTGAATCTATCTTTCTATTCAAGTGTATTTAATGTCTGTGAACTTTTTTTATTTCCCCGTATTTCTATTTAGCCTTAGTGTGTATGGTTATCATTTATAATATATTCAATATTTTTGCATCTAAATACATATACTTCCTTTATCCAAAAGTTTCTTTGTTTCCTTTGTTAATATCCCCTTCAAACCAACTTGGTTAAAATCAAAACTAAGAATTCTTATTCATATAATTTTCACATAAAGCTTAATTATAAGGTGCTTATCCAAACATGCTCTGTAATTACTTCTTAGTATTTTTTTGCATATCAAGTGTGTAATGCAAGCATATGGAGGTCATTCCTCCAAAAAAAATTATATGAATGCTAAACCTACTAAATTCATTTTGTTGATTATATGGTAGCTTGTAATGAAATCATCTACATAACTTTTATTTCATTATTGTTCATGATACTAATCAAACTAGTGATACCTATCCAAAATTCTACCATGTTTAAAATTTGTTGGTATAGAAAATTCATATAGTAATTTCCAGCCACTTACCTTTTCTCAATTCAAATATATATCTCCTTACTTTGTTTACTATGACACATACATGTATCTGTGTTCTTACTTACTTGTAATAGTCACATGCATTCATGAAAAAGGTTATATTTTCACTACTAGATGTTAATTATTTATTTTCCTTTATCTTTTCACTAAAATATTCTAGTAGTGATTAACTACTAGTGCAAACAATAACATTCTAATAATCATTGGCTAATACATGATATAAAAATTCTTGATCACTAAATGACAACACAAATATTTTCACCTGTCTCAACAATTCCCCCTAAGCCTTATCCTTCAATGTTGTTAGAAACTTATTAGAATTTAACGGTTTTTTTCTCATTCTCGAGGCAAACTTTAGTAGCATCATGTTTGTCCTCTTATTTCATGTACCTACTATTTTACAAGTGTATTTAATAGCCTATATCATTGCATTTCTCTCTAGATATGGAAGGTTCTCTTTTTTCCACCCAACATAACACATATCCAATTACATTGTCTCTTGGTGGTGATTATTCCTCCTCGAGACTTTGGGAATCATAGAAGGTTATAATGGTGGAAATTGCCACCCTTACATATCCACTTCATGGGACACTAACCACTTAAATTTTAAGTTTGATATCAAAACATCCTAGCTATTCAATTGTTCGTTCCCATAATAATTCCAAATTTTATTTATTTATTAATGCACATAAATATTTATGCCTTTCATTCAAATGTTCAATTCAATATTTTCCCCTTGGATAATATTTATAACTCAAATAATTAGAAATGAAGATAATGTAGTGTAAAGGTAACTTAGGGGTATCACATTCGCCCTCTTAATTTAAACATTGTCCTTGATGGTTTATTTGTAGTCATGCTTTTGAAAGAGTAAAGGAAATGATTTTCACATTTTAGCTTATCATCTTAAAAATAGCAACACTAAAATCCTAATTTCGTTTGTATTTGAATTAAATTGAGAATTAAATAGGAATTCTATTCTCATAGCAACTTCTAATAGTTAACTAAGTTAAGTTGACTTAGTTAGCTTACTAAATTTGAGTTGGAAGTCTATCAATAGTCATTTAGAGTGATTCCTAAATTTTAGGGGTCTAAGTTGAGTTATTTTGATTTGTAATAAATTAATTCTAGTTAAAGTGAGTTAAACTAGTTCCAACTATTGAACGAACTAGTAGGTCTAGTAGTGGGGAGCACCTTCAATGCTCAACTATTTAAATGATAATTCACACGTAAAAAATACAATCTTATATTTATCCTTTTTGGTTATGGTAAAATGTTTATATTTGAACAACTTTAAGTTGAAAATGTTGAAGAGGTACAAAGTGTAATCAACCAATAATCATAAGAAGCATATTTTGTGTGTTTACAATGTAATTTTAAATTATATCTAATGAATTAATGTTTTTTATTTTTTCCTTGATAATAAAAAACATTGGTATATGAAATCTAAAAAAATTACTGTATTTAGTGGCAGTTTGAGTTTTATAGATTTTTTCTTTCAAATCCCCACCTTGCCAAAAAAAATATCTTTCATTAATTTGGAGGATTTTAATAATAAAATTTAAGAAATCCACATAAATCATAATTATAAGATATGATAAGCTGAGCTGGTCTTATATCAGGGAAGTTCTTAAAGAATATGGATTTGACCACAACTAGATAAGATGGGTCATGGCTCTTGTCACCACTGCCAATTGTTCAATTCTTCTTAATGACTCTCCATCCAAAACCTTCAGGCCATCGAGAGGCCTCAGACAAGGAGATCCTCTCTCCCCCTTCCTCTTCATTCTCATGATGGAAGGACTGGGAAGAACAATCATTTCAACCAAGGAGGAAGGAAGAATCCAAGGATTCAGACTCACTTATAATGGGGACACATTGACTCATCAGCAATTTGTGGATGACACTATGATGTAAGGCACACCCACAGTCAAGGAAGCCAAAGCATTCAAAAGAATCATGTATAAGTTCGTAATGGTTGTTAGCACTAAGGTAAGCCTCACAAAATCAAAATTTTCCTTTTTCCACACTGTTATTTCAATTCAAAGAAATCTCTCCAGAATTCTAGGCTTTTAAAGATATCATCTTCCCTCAAAATATGTTGGAATACCCCTCACTGACAAACCCCTGAGCAAGGAAATCTAGGAGTCTGTAACTAATAAATTGAAGGACAAAGTCAACATGTGGACAAGCAGATCCTTGAATTTAACAGGGAGGCTAGTTCTAAAAAAGGTAGTTCTACAAACCATTCCAATTTACATGTTAGCAGCACTTTCGACACCAACAAGAGTGTTACAGCAAATTAGGAATATCCAAAGGTATTTTCTTTGGGGTAAAGGGGAAGAGAAAAAGAAATGGGCTCTGGTTTCTTGGGACAAGGTCTGCAAACACAAAACCCACGGTGGTTTGGGTCTCCATGACCCAGAAATTCTAAACCAAGTTTTCGGGGGAAAAACTTTGGTGGAGATGGCTAAAGGAAATAAGAAACCCCTGGGCTATGCTCTAGAAATAGAAATATGCAATGGATTGGCAAGAAATAGACCACACCAAAATGATAGGACACATGAGAGGTTCCCATATTTGGAGCAAGGCGTGGGAGAACAAAGGCTTAGATTAGAAACACAGTTTCTGGGAGATTAAAAATTGGAATCTTGCCTAGTCCTGGGAGGACATCTGGCAGCAGGAACAAAACCTTAGTAGAAAAGGACTGGACATCATCAAATTTGACACCATTAACAAACAACTAAAAAAGTTAAGTGACTATTGGGATCAGTCAAGGGGCACTATTAAATGGAGAATTTGGAAGGTACCAGATTATAGTGAAGATACCCCATTGAAGACCCAAGCTAAAGTTCTAGAATCTATTCTGGAAAACAGGAAAATTTTGACTGCAACCTCGAATGATCTACTAAGATGGGGTAGAAACAACGAGGGCATCTTCAACCTCAAAGAAGCCAAAAGAATAGCCACAGGAATTAACTACCCAAGTCGTGATAAGACACGGAAAGACGAATGGAACAACCCACACTCGATGAAGAGCGAAATATTTAGGTGGTTGGTTCAACACAAAAAGATTCTAACCTGGGAAAACCGTAGAAAGAGAGATTTTGTTAAATAATGAATCCATATAGGTGAAGATAGTTTTAGATAGAAGAGGAATGACTTGTTATAGAGTTTGATGAACCCAATGTTTCGGACTACCAAGTGAGTCCATCATCAAGGGATGCGTCAATAGATATTCTAAAGATATTAATGATGTATGCATGAGCTATACCTTAGGGTGTATGTATAGGTTATGAAAGAAGTAATCTAAGAAATTAGGTTGGCCATTATCCAGTTAGTTTGTTAATATATATAATATTATATATATATATAATATATATAACATATATATATATATACATATATATATATATATATATATAATATATATATATATTTAATATATAATATATTATATATATATATTATATATAATATTATATATATATATATAGTATATATATATATATAATATATATATATAAATTATATTATATATATATATATATATATATATTATATATATATATTATTTAATTATTTAATTAGTTTGTTTAGTTAATTTGATTAATTAATTAATTAAACTAATTAACTAAACGAATTAATGAAATAATTAATAGTTAATAAATTAAAAAAAATCTCAATATTAACAAACTAACTTGATAATGGCCAACCTAATTTATTAGATTACTTCTTTCATAACCTATATATACACCCTAAGATATATCTCATCGATACACCATTAATATCTTTAGAATATCCATTGACGCATCCCCTAATGATGGACTCACTTGGTAGTCTGAAACGTTGGGTTCATAAAACTCTATAACATGTCATTCCTCCTCTATATAAGAGAGGTTTTGTTGGTCCATCAAGATGCCAACTATGTGGCCTGCAGGAAGAAACTATGGATCACCTTCTCAACCTTTGCTCTTTCACCTCAACCTTATGGAATTGGGTGACCTTTATCTTTAATTAGAGAGTCACGAACAAAAATGATGTCGTTGATACTTTAAAGAACTGGAGGAAGGACTTTTCAGATAATGAGATAGTAAACATAGCCTGGACTCTCATTCCAGGATTTTTCATTTGGGATGTTTGGAAGGAATGTAACAATAGGATGTTCAAAGATAAATCTAGCTTAGCACAAAGTATTATAGAACAGATCCTAAAACAACTCAAAGAAACTGTTAATGCCCTTCGGAAGCAACCTCCTGAGAAACCCCACTGTCATCGGGACGCTCACATTCTTGAACTGTTGGGGCTCCAGTTACATGTCCGCCAGGGCATAAATAAGACAACAAGGCACACTTCAGAAGGAAATGCTTTCTCGCAACCTGCTCCCCATGGCTTCTTAAAATTCAATATAGACGGAGCCTCAAGAGGTATCCCTTGAGATGTTGGTTATGGAGGAGTCATAAGAGATGAAGAGGACAATATCAAAGTCATCTTTCATAGTTATATGCGGAGGGCCACTAACAATATGGCTGAACTCATGGCCTTTGAGCAATGCTTAGAGATTCTGATGGAGTTCAATTTATATAATATAATCATCCAGGCACACTCGTAATTAATAATTAATTCGGTCAAATGGCCTGGCACAGGAAATGCAAGAGACAAAGTCTCGAGACACTCGAGATTTTCGCATGTCTATTACTAAATTCAATCGCACCTAAGAATTCTAAGAACCCTTAGTTTTGTACATGTATGCAGAGATGCCAACAGAGTAGGGGACTGGCTAGCTAATGAAGGGGTGAGATGCAAAAGAGACAACAAGTGCTATTTGTGGGTGTCGATACTCGCAGGACAACTGCAGGAGGGGTACTACACTCTAGCATGCACAGATAGGGAGCATTATCAACACGTGAAGGGGAATCAACTAGTTGATGATTAAACAGATGGACGTTAGGGGTTTGATAAAAGGATATCCTAAGAATTGGCATTTTTGGGTCTTGCAGTTGAATACCATAGATCACCTTCTCATTGCCTCTGTAGAGAGCTTGGATAGTGAGCAGGCAGTTAGAAAAATTGTGATAATCTACTCAAAACTGCATGGCATTGGTTCAATGGGAGGCTCAATTGAATAGTTGGGAGTGGGTAAAGTGTATCCATGGTTTCCGGGTTAAGCAGTTTCAGGGATATTGGGGGTCCCCAAGCCCGAAGTGGTTTATTTGAAATCAACTCGATGCCACTTAGCATTCAACACATGGCGCTTTGAGGAGAGAGAATACCGCCCTCATCGGGCAAGTATTACTCTTGTTTCTTCTTCGCCCTAGCCCGATATTTTCCTAAGCCATTGGATCATGTAGCTTTAGATCAATGGCTTAGGTTCTTGAGCAGATTAGTGGGTCTGGGTGATCTTATTTGCTCCCCCTATGGACCCAAAATCTTTATTCTATGGTCTCTATTTCCTCTTTGGGTCCTCTTAAAGTTTTTTGGGTTCACATGTTTCCGTTTAGTTTTCACCCTCGACCACTTGATCTCTCATCATAGTTGGGTGGTGTGTTTTGTTTTTTCTTGGGCCTAGGCAGGTTCTCGAGACTTTGTCTCTTTTCCCAAAGCTTGAAGTGATTGCAAAATTTTTCCGCCCTCTTCCTCTTTGGGAGTGTTGTATTTTATGTAAACTTTTTTTATAGTGACAAGATAATAGAAGGACCGACTCTTCCTTTAGCAAAAAAAAAAACATTGGTATATAAAATCTAAAAAAATTACTGTATTTAATGACAATTTGAGTTTTATAGATTTTATCTTTTCAAATCCCCACTTTGCCAAAAAAATATCTTTCATTAACTTGTAGAATTTTAATAAAAAAATTTAAGAAATCCACGTAAATAATAACCGTAAAATAGTTAACAATCACTAAAATCAATACCAACTTCTTTTATCCTTTCCATTGAATAAATAATTTATTTTATTGTACAATATTACTCTTTTAGGTATTGTAGTATATTTTTCTTCAAAAAAATATAATCTTTCTTAAGGAAACGCTATGTTTAAAGATTTAGTTATGAAATATTATTATTTTATTTTTTAATTAAGAAAAAATAATTTAAAAAAACATTGTTATAGGATTTATGTATTATGTGTATGTGAATATATTTATTTATTTTAATGTTAAAATATTTATATCTTAAACAACTTTCATTGGAAATGTCTAACGTGTAATCGGATTATTTTGTGTTCATATTTCATGAATTAATGTTATGAATTTTTTCCTTTGTCAAGAAAAACATTGGTATAAGAAATCTAAACAAATTATTATATTTAGAAGAAAGTTAATTTTAAGATATTTTATTAGTATTTAATAACTTGATTTTTATTTTAATGTTTTAATTTGTAGGTTTAGCCAATGTTTTTGGTATTTAGAGGAATGCAGTCTCTTACTTTTGTACTCATATAGGAAAGGTATATTTCTACTTCTACCACTATAATTTCTATATTTATATGGGGAACTTAACTTTCTTTCAAGATTCCATTTACATTTTTAAACTTTAGTCATTAATATAATTATATATTTTTAATTTTTTGCTAAAAATATTTGATACAAGTTTTATGATTTGCATTCTCTTTTAATCTTTTATTTTTTAGCTTGAGTAAGTAATATCTTACTTTGGTTTGATGAAACAACATTTTTATAAAAGAAATGCTTACTAATAATAGATATTTTAGTCTTACTATATCATGTTCCAAAAACATCCTTTCCATTTGATATTAGTGTTTTCTCACGTGTGAAATTGTTTAATTATTAAATGGTATTATTCCTCTGTTCATTTTGCATTTCCTTTTAGATACCATGGACATTTGAACAAATTGTGTTTTGAAACTAAAATCATGGAAACTAAAATGGTCTTTGTAAATGCTAATGTAAGGTCCATTAGTAAATCTAGATTATAAAAATATTATTATCATGTATTTGATACAATATGAAAGAAACACATATTTGGGAAAACCAAATATGGCTAATATATAGCACTCTACATGTGTATTATCAAAACAAGATTTAATATAATTGACACATTGGTATATCTAATTGTGATGGAAATTGGTTCTAATATTGTTGAATAGTAATATAACATGTTATATATATATATATATATATATATATATATATATAATTCAAACAATATATAAAGCTACAAGAAATATATACAACTATACTTCGATAACCAAGCCATAACCATAAATAGATTGGTCAATTCATGCATATAAAAAATAGTATCAGATAAGCATCACAATACATAGCAATGCAAGTTAAAAATATTTTTATCCAACTTGTATGCAAACCCACATAACCAATTAGATATACCCATGCATCATAATATTAAAATCAATGCACCCATCTATATAAATATATGCCTTAATTAACTAATTCAAGGAATGTATACATTCTCTATATCCATGCATCATAATATTAAAATCAATGCACCCATATATATAAATATATGCCTTAATTAACTAATTCAAGGAATGTATACATTCTCTAGAAATATATACAGCGTTACTTATATGGGTGGCCAATCTAGATTTGTAGAAGGTAGTATGGGTAGATATGGAAATAGAGCAAAAAGTTTTCCTCAACTTGTATGCATACCCACACCCACAACTAAATACAACAATGCACCATGATATTGAAAATCACGCTAATAAGAATGCCAATGTCTACAATCACAAAGTGTAAGCCATTGACAAAATTTACATTAACTTTGTAAACTACATCACTGGTTTCTAATTAAAGAAATTCTAGTAGTTATGAGAGTCATTTAATCATTGGATGTTGTAACTTTTATTCTAGAAAGTTATTTAGACATTATCATATAATTTTGGTCTAACTTGAACATAGATATGTGGCATTTGAAAAAATCAGAAAATAATTGGTTGATGTGGCATTTTTACCATGCACAAAAGTTGAAAGGAAGTAATGTCACCAGCTTATGAATATCAAAACCAACTAAACACATCAATTAGAGGCAACTTGGTTCCAGAATAAAGTAGATCACATTATACTATATAGCTGATTTTAATGAATAAATGTGGTAGCTTAGACTACTCTTTTTGGAGTGCCTATTCATTGAACAACCTGAAATTTTTTTACAACTTCAATAAGCATTGCGCTCTTAAACTATATAAAAATGATAATCAATAGAACTAACAAATTTGCATAGAAGTAAAAATTTGCATAGAAGTGTGACAACCTACAACTCATGAAATCCGGGCTGTCCAGTTAGCTACATACTCATCAAATTCCTAAAAAAAAAAGTGTTATTGTCTAATAAACTTATAAAAATAAAATTATTCCGAATCATATATCTCATAAAATATATTTAAAAACCATAATGCATTTACTAAATATACCCATTTATGTAATGAAATAAAAGTTGAATCTATACAGGACTCTCGATCAGTAACAAGCATGGAGTTTGGTATCTACCTAGCGTATTATAAACCTATAATACGCATCACTCAAATGTATATAAACTACATGTAAGAAACGCATCACTCAAATCTATATATATGCTAATAGAAATGAATACTCATTGACAGTGTCTCTAAAAGATTTTAACATCTCATCTTATAAGCGCAATTCATGAGGCTAGTAATCCCTAATGAAGGGTTCTACAAGGCACGGGAGCCTTGGAGGTCAACCGAACCTACTTCATGCTGCAGCCGGCTGAATTCTTATTGCTGATGTCTGGCTGCTGAGACATTCCCATCATACGTCTCTTCATCACTTGCATCCGAGCCATCTCGACTTCCTTCGGTTACGCATCGACCTGAACAAACAGATCTTCAATGATTAATCCAATCTAGTATGTTTGTTGAATTTGATTTTGGGAATATGTCTAAATTGGACCCACAGATTAAAATGTCTGTGTGTCTATCTACTAGATGTAAATAACCACATAGAATTAGTAGCAGAAAGAACTTTTTTATATTTCTCATTTTAAAAGTCAGATAAATGTCATTCTTGCAATGGTAATTTTATAATTGTAGAAATGTTAAAAGATAAAATGTATTTAAAAATAAAAAGTGATTAGCATATGAAATTATATCTATTGATATAAAATAATTATTTATTCTCTCCCCATTTTATTTTGAGTAAGAATAATATAATATTAATTGTGCATGATGGAAACAAGCTAATAGTTTTTTAAAAGATAATAAGTTAATCATTATTTTAGTTTAACATATTTAATATTTGTTATGTTTTTCCAATCAAAATTATTATGGTGTTAATCTGAAATAAATAGATGTTTATTACATACCAGTGAGATGTGGTTTACATTATTTTTGAAAGGAATTCATTCTTTGTAGTGTAACTCTATTAGGTTTTGGGGTATTTTTGGTTGTAGTCTAATGTTTCTAAGTTTTCACTCTTTTTAGGTATTCTCTCCCATCAATTTCTTTTTCAAGAAATTTGTGTGACTTACAAGCTTGAATTGCATAGTAGGTAGTTAATGAGATTACAATCTAGCAAAAAATGATTCATTTATGGTTGTAAATGACAAATTCCCATTCATTTCTATATCATCACATGTAGTATAATTTTTTTATTTTATAATGATAAACTATTTTTCTTCTCGTTATTAATATTTTCAGTTTTAGAAAAACCCATGCTATTAAATAATAAAATATTTGTCTTTTCTCTATATAATATTTATCTATAACATTAAAAGTTAAACTTGATTTTTTGTTATTTTATTGGGAAAACCAATATTATGAAGTTTTTATAGATACCTAAATTTTGTAAACTATAATACTACCTTATGAAAACCATATAAATACAAAATTTTTATAGACTATATTTCTATAGACCTGGTGAAGTTTATAGATGCTTTGCAATGTAGAAGTGTTGAAGCTACAATTCTAAGGTGTCCTTATAATAAGGTGTTAAGCTCCATTAAGTTTTTCCCAACTGTTGCCTACAATTACGGAAGTGAACTGCAGTCATTTCCTTAATTTCTGGAAACCAATTGCAGTAATTTAAACTGTAGTTAATTAATTTCTTGTTGGAAGCTTCTGAAGTGGTTCATTACTCCATCTAGAGTCGTCTACCATGATCTGTGGAACACTTGACGCATAGCCAATAGAAGCTTGATGGAAGCTTGGCTATATATTTTTATGTTTGATCCCCAATCTTGCATCTCAATCCCCTTCAGTTTTACACTATCAAGTTGAGAGAGCAGAGTTTGGAAACGCCTTCAGATTTTCTACAGTGATTTTTTCCTGTCTCCATTACGTTTCATAGTTTGATGAACGGGAGTGCTCTCTGTTTGGGCATTTATCTCTCCTCATAACAGTTCTGCGATTTGCTTTGGCGTATTTTTCTTAGGCATGATCCTTGATGTTGTTCGATTGTGGACAACTTGCTCATGTTTGTTTTTCATGCATGCATCCTTAAATGGTTTCAGGGCCATTTCAATAACCTTCCATCCGTGTACTAAGTCAATGCAAAGATGCCTATGTGTGATTAGAACCTTCATTTTTTTATGGACTTTTCTAGCGTAGTGTTTTTTTGCCTAACTATAGAATATAAAAATCTGAGTTGGACTGGTACTACAAGTGTGCCGCGTAGCTTGTGGTTGGGATTTTATAGTGGATTTGCTAAATACCCATTGTGAGATCGAGTTTGACCAAATAGATTTGTAAATGCAGCCTTGCGTTCCAATACTAGAGCATTGTCTATGATTTTGTTCCGTTGCATTTGAAATGTTAATAGCGAGAGACTCTTATCAGTTACCTTGCCGTGTTCATAATTAACGCTGTTTTTTTTGTATAATCAAATTTGGGTGTGGGTTTTTACAACCAGTCACTTGTTTCTCTCTTTTATCCATCCAAAGTTTTGCGAGACTATCAGCTACCTCAAGCATAATGAAAAGATTGGAGTAGCATCAATGGCTAGAGGTAAGTATTCTTGGGCATCCAGTTTTTACGATTTTTCTTGGGTATTAAGTTTTAATTCCGCATTAAGAATCATTGTTTTGCTAACATTTGGTATGAGAGCTTTAATTTATCTCTGCCTTGATGTGTGCAAATTTACAACAATGCTTTAATTTTATTTTATCTTGTGAAGAATTATTGACGTAATTTACAGTAATACTGATATTTATTAGAATTTTTACTCATACTACGTCACTTATAGTTCTAGTTATATTAGTGCCGAGTCATATGGAGTTTATTTAAAATCTTATTTTGACTTACTCTTTTCACCAAACATGGTTTCTGACTCTACTTAAAAAAAAATGTTTATAATTTTATAAGTAAATTTTGAAGTGTTTGGTTAGTGTGATAATTGTTTCTGGCTTTCCATATTTTTTAAATGTTTCATATTAAACTGTGTATATGCCATTTCACATAGCATGAGATGTGAAGTATTGCGTATAATTTTGTTTATGCAATTTATAAGAAATAATGTCTAGTGATCCATATAATTTTAATTGATTAGAGAATAGCCACATCATCTCTAATTAAATAATATGATATATTTTGATAGATTAGGATCACATAAAGATTATTTAGACATTAATTGTAATTAATTATACTAAATATAATAAATTTTATCCCACATGAATTTTTATTATATTTATGTAATTAATTAGGATAAAATTTCATAACTTACTCGCATAAGTTATGAATTAATAGTTTTATCATGAAGTTCAAAACTATGAATAATTGAATAATTGAATCTGCTTGAATTGAAAATTTAGCGCACAGAAAATTTTTATGTCATTAGATTCAATTTTGAGCATGATTTACATTGGTAAAACATGAAATTTTATTTAAGCCTCAATTTTAACATAAGCATGTGATTTTCTAATTTTGATGCAGTTGTACAACCTGCAATTTTCTCTGAAATTCGTTGTGATATCCTTGAACTTAAGGGAGATAACTATAAGCTCTGGAAGGAGAGGGTTCTCCTTCATCTAGGGTGGATGGACATAGACTATGCTATTAGGAAAGATGAACCACCAGCACTCACTAATACCAACACTGCAACGGACATCATGCTTTATGAACGATGGGAGCGATCCAATTACCTAAGCATGATGTTCATTAAGACTAAAATTTCAACTGGTATTCGTTGTTCCGTGATGAGCATGAAAAGGTTTGGGACTTGCTGAAGGCCATTGATGATCAATTCATCACTTCAGACAAGGCACTGGCAAGCACCCTAATCATGAAGTTCGCATCCCGAAGGCTCACCAGTGTGAAAGGTGTGTGCGAGCACATCATGTAGATGAGGGACACTGTGGCTCAATTGAAGAAACTCGAGGTTGAAATATCGGAGTTCTTCCTAGTGCACTACATCCTGAACACCCTTCTGCACCAATATGGACATTTCAAAATCTCATACAACACACATAAGGATAAATGGTCAATTAAAGAACTCATGACCATGTGGGTTCAAGAGAAAGAGAGATTGGTGATGGAACTAGGAGAAGTGCAATGCTGGCAACACATGGATAGGGAAAATCTCAAGCCAATCAGAGAGGGAAAGGTAAAGTACCTCCCCAAGCTGATATCAAGAAGGATTCCAAGTGTTTCTTCTCTAAAAAGAAGGGACACATGAAGAAGGACTGCGCCAAATTTCAGAAATGGCTTGTCGACAAAGGTAATTTAATCTCGTTTGTTTGTTATGAATCTAAAATGGTTAATGTCAATATTAACACATGGTGGATTAATTCTAGATCAACAATTCACATTTCGAATTCCTTGGAGGGTTTGCAAAACCTAAGGAAGATAATGGGAAGTGAGGAAAGCATCTTATCAGCAAACAAGATGGGCTTGCATGTGGAAGATATAGGAACATGTTATTTAACTTTAAGTAGTGGCTTTATTTTAGAATTATAAAGGACCTTTTATGTTCCAAGTTTTTCTAGAAACTTGATTTCAGTTTCAAGGCTTGTACCTTTTGGATATTCCTTTAACTTTTCAGAAAAACCCTTCAGTTTATTTTATAAATCTGATTATGTTGGGAATGGTATTTTGTCTAATGGTCTTTACTGCATTAATTTACAAAACAATGTCACTTATAATTCAATACATGTTCACACTGAAACTAAAAGATTTGTTATTAATGAAGATTCCTCTAAATTATGGCACCGGAGACTAGGTCATATCTCCATAGAAAGAATTAAAATATTGCTAAATGAAGGGGTACTTAATACTCTAGATTTTATTGATTTTGAGAGTTGTGTGGACTGCATAAAGGGAAAGCGGACCAACAAGTCAAAGAAAGGTGCAAATAGGAGTTCAGACATATTAGAGATCATAAATACTGATATATGTAGTCTAGACATGGACTCACATGGTCAAAGATACTTCATCTCTTTTATAGATGATTACTCATGATATATGTATCTCTACATGCTTCATAAAAAGAGTGAAGCATTAGATGCCTTTAAGATCGTTAAGGCTGAAGTAGAGAAACAATGCGGCAAAAAAATTAAGATCGTGAGATCAGATAGAGGTGGAGAATATTATGGTAGATACAAAAAAAATGGACAAGCACCTGGGCCATTCACTAAATTTCTTCAAGAGCATGGGATTGTTGCCCAATACACCATGCCTGGTTCACCCAACCAGAATGGTGTAGCAGAAAGAAGAAACTGAACATTATTGGACATGGTGCAGAGTATGCTTAGCAACTCCAATCTTCCTAAATCCTTATGGACTGAAACTTAAGACGACAGTGTATATATTAAACCGATTTCCATCCAAAGATGTTCCTAAAATGCCATTTGAATTATGGAAAGGTTGGAAACCAAGTTTGCGAAATATGAATGTTTGGGGATGCCCATCTGAAGTGAGAATTTATAATCCACAAGAAAAGAATTTGGACCCAAGGAGCATTAGTGGGTATTTCATTGAATATGTTGAAAGGTCTAAAGGTTACAGATTTTACTATCCATCTCATAGCACTAGGATTGTGGAATCAAGAAATGCAAAGTTTCTTGAAAATGATTTGATCAGTGGGAGCGATCAAACTAGGAACATAGTTTCTGAGAAGGATCATTCAGAATCTCAACCTTCCACCTCAAGTGATAGATTGGTTATTGTTCATAACACCCCTAAGTACAAACTAGTGTTGAACAACCAATTGTTGAAGTTCCACAAGCTGCTGATAACATTCCAGTAGATCAAGTAGTTCAAGAGTTGCCAAGAACTTTTGAACAACAAGATGAACCACATACTTGTCAAGAAGATGATGGTAGAATGTTAAGAAGATCTACTAGACCAAATATATCAACAATTCCTGATGATTATGTTGTGTATCTGCAAGAATCTGATTACAACATTGGAGTCGAAAATGATCCTGACTCCTTTTCACAAGCTATGAGTTGCAAAGAATCAAAGTTATGGTACAATGCCATGAAGGAAGAGATGAATTCTATAAAGAGTAACGAAGTCTGGGATCTTGTTGAGTTGCCTAATGGTGCAAAAGCCATTGGATGTAAATGGGCCTTTAAGACAAAGAAAGACTCATTGGACAACATTGAGAGGTACAAGGCAAGACTTGTTTCTAAGGGATTCACTTAGAAAGAGGAATCGACTAAACAAAGACTTTCTCCCCTGTATCTAAGAAAGATTCCTTGCGCGTTATTATGGAATTAGTAACCCATTTTCACTTGGGGATGCAACAAATGGATGTGAAAACGACACTTCTTAATGGAGATCTAGAGGAGGAGGTTTACATGAAACAACCTGAAGGATTCCCCTCTAGTGATGCTGAGAAATTAATTTGCAAGCTCAATAAGTCATTATACAGTTTAAAACAAACATCCCGCCAATGGTATTTGAAATTCCATAATGTAATTTATTCTTTTGGTTTTGTAGAAAACATTATGGATCAATGTATATACCTGAAAGTTAGTGGGAGTAAAATTTGTTTTCTTGTTTTATGTGGATGACATTTTGCTAGCAACCAATGATAAGGGTTTGCTACATGAGGTGAAACAATTCCTCTCTAAAAATTTTGATATGAAGGATATGAGTGAGGAATCTTATGTCATTGGCATTAAGATCCATAGAGACAGATTTCAAGGCATCTTGGGTCTGTCACATGAAACCTATATCAATAAAATTTTAGAGAGATTTCGGATGAAGGATTATTCACCAAGTGTAGCTCCCATTGTGAAGGGTGATAGGTTTAATTTGAACCAATGCCCGAAAAACGACTTCGAAAGGGAACAAATGAAGAACATTCCATATGCTTCTGTCGTCAGAAGCCTAATGTATCCTCAAGTTTGCACAAGACATGACATGCATTTGTTGTGGGAATGTTGGGACGATATCAGAGTGATCCAGGTTTAGACCACTAGAGAGATGCAAAGAAAGTAATGAGGTACCTTCAAGGAACCAAAGACTACATGCTTATGTATTGATGGATGGACACTTTGGAAGTAATTGGCTACTCACATTCCGACTTTGCAGGATGTGCTGATTCACGCAAATCAACATCAAGATACATTTTTATGATGGCCGGTGGAGTTGTATCATGGAGGAGTGCCAAGCAGGCCTTGATTGCCACTTCCACTATTGAAGCCGAGTTTGTCTCTTGTTTTGAGACATATTTACATGGTGTATGGCTTAAGAGTTTCATTTGTGGGCTTAGAATTATGGATTCTATCTCTAAGCCATTGAGAATATATTGCGACAATTCAGCTGCTATTTTTATGGCTAAAAACGAAAAAAGTGGGAGTCGAAATAAACAAATCGACATCAAGTATTTAGCTATAAGGGAACATGTTAAATAAAAGAAAGTGGTCATTGAGCACGTTAGCACTAAGTTGATGATCGCTGATCCTTTGACTAAGGGCATGCCACCGTTTAAATTCAAGGATCATGTAATGAATATGGGACTTAATTCCATTATGTAGTTTCTCATTGTATGGACAGTGTTATTTTAATGAAATTCTTAGTTATTGTGATGTTTTTCTCATATTTATGTGCACCTTAATTGATTTGAGAAAACTCATCTGTGTAGGACCAGTGATAAACATAAGGTTTATTAATTAAGAAATTGTTACCACATAAATTATAATAAGAATAAATACATAGTAATACATGGAAGATAATACTCGTCATTAGAGGACTTATCGCCATGATTCATGTATCTATTACTTAATACTACTGATTATCAATGGGTTTTAAGATGAGACATTAAGTTTGGAAGTATGGACCAAGTGGGAGAATGTTAAGCTTCATTAAGTTTTTCCCAACTGCTGCCTACAATTACGAAAGTGAACTGTAGTCATTTCCTTAATTTCTGGAAATCAAGTGAAGTAATTTCCTTAAATTACAGAAATCAATTGCAATTAATTACTTTCTTGTGGGAAGCTTCTGAAGTGGTCCATTACTCCATGTGGAGTTGTCTACCATGATCTGTGGAACACCTTACCCATAGCCAAAAGAAGCTTGATGGAAGCTTGGCTATATATTTTTCTATTCGGTCCCCAATCTTGCATCTCAATCCCCTTCAGTTTTACACCATCAAGTTGAGAGAGCAGAGCTTGGAAGTGCCTTCAGATTTTTTGCAGTGATTTTTTCCTGTCTCCATTACGTTTCATAGCTTGATGAACAGTAGTGCTCTCTGTTTGGGCATTTACCTCTCCTCATAATAGTTCTTCGATTTGCTTTGGCGTATTTTTCTTAGGCATGATACTTGATGTTGTTCAATTGTGGACAACTTGTTGATGTTTGTTTTTCATGCATGCGTCCTTAAATGGTTTCAAGGTCATTTCAATAACCTTCCACAGTGTACTAAGTCAATACGAAGATGCCTATGTGTGATTAGAACCTTCATTGTTCTATGGGCTTCTCTGGTAGAGTGTTTTTTGCCTAACTGTAGAATATAAAAATCTGAGTTGGACTGGTTGTGTAGCTTGTGGCTGGGATTTTATAGTGGATTTGCTAAATACCCATTGTGAGATCGAGTTTGACCAAAGAGATTTCTAAATGCAGCCTTGAGTTCCAATACTACAGCATTGTCTATGATTTTGTTCCATTGCATTTGAAATGTTAATAGCCAAAGACTCTTATCACTTGCTCTTATTGCTCTTATCACTTACTTGTTGTGTTCATAATTAAGGCTGTTTTTTTGTACAATTAAATTTGGGTGTGGGTTTTTACAACTTTCTATCTTTTATCCATCCAAATTTCTACGAGACTATCAAGTTCTGCGAGACTATCGGCTGCCTCAAGCATAGTGAAAAGACTGGACTAGCATCAATGGCTAGAGGTAAGTATTCTGGGACATCCTGTTTTTACGATTTTTCTTGGGCATTAAGTTTTAATTCCGCATTAAGAATCATTGTTTTGCTAACATAAGGTGCACTTATAATCGTTCAGTTGACTAAGTATGCTTCTGACAGTTTATGGTTCAATTTATGGTTGACCATCAGCGGATATGTTGACAATTTATCGTTCCATTTATGGTTCAATTAACTGAGAATGACATGTAAAGCTATATCATGCCTTCACTTCTTCTCTTGCGCTAAGAGTATGGCTATTTATGAGTTTCTATCGTCTCAATATTTTCACAGTTACATTAGGGACATTTATTATATTAAAAACGATCCATTACTATTATATTTAAAGGAGTACTGAAGAGTGTGTTTTTTTAAGAGGAGCATCCTGGCTTGTTAGGCGACAAGTAAAGATCTCCACTGTCATAAAACCTACAATTTCGAATACTAAATATGCAAATGAAACATTGTTCGATTACCATAACTCAACTGAAAGCCAAAGTAGTAACCAACATTTCGCTGCCGTGGAAAAGCTAGCGCAACTCACCTGTTGTTGCAGCTGATGCTCCTTTGCAAGTAGCTTCGGAACGCACCCGTAAACAGGATCTGCGAGTCTCGCCTGAGCCTCGTAACACATGGTCACTACAGCCTCTTGGCGTTGGTTCTGCGGAATTTGTAGCAATAGCTTGGCGACACTATCGGCACCGAAGACTTTATATACCGCAGAAAAATTGGCCACTCCCTCGTTGGAACTAAAATAAGGAGCAAATATACAGTCTTCTGTACAATTTCTCCTCAATAGTTTGCAGGCTCCACAGGGAGCACCACTGCTCACACAACCCCGCACCAGTCTTCCATCTCTCCTCGCAGTAGTCTTCACTCCAATCTCCGCCGCCTCTGTATTATTCCGACCGTGACCGTTACCCATAGTTGCGCCGGTGGTCAGTGATTGCTCCAGTACTTTTGCTGACCTTTGACCTTCCACGTATTCTTCAACGATTCGTAGGCCTCCCACAGCAATAATTTCAGTGTAGGATAGACAAAGAGTTGTAACAGACCATTAACCGCAACAAAAATGCCTATATGAGTGAGTGGCACTCATCAGATTATCTTTTATATTAATCTCGACAACCTCATAGAGCTAAAATTCCGGGCATATGGCTATGCCCGAACATAAAGGAAGCGTCCCCTGTATAAATATATGTTTTATTTTACCACCAAAAAGTAGATTAATTTAGACGGATATCGTTTGCAAATTGGTTTGGGCAAATGAAAACATTTAAGACAGTTTATTAGGGATATCTAAGCTCTAGGTCCACTTTTAATAGGTTAATTCCCTATTTATGATATTTAAATAATTAAATCACGGCATAAATCAGGGCTTAAAGCATTAAAATTATATACAAGAGTCTCCGCCTATAATGATATTTACTCAAATTACGTTCCTAGAAGGTTAACAGACTTGTCAAATCTTAAATTGAATAATTAATTATTCAATTGAAGAGATCAATTTAGATCTATCAAGTGGAAAGTTGGATTAAAGTTGATTTAATTATTTTAAGTTAAAATTGATTTAGGTTGGTTTAAAATAGATTTAAGAATTACTTTATGTATGAGATAATAACTTTTTAAACTTAAATAATATTATTTATTTATTTAAATATAATACAATACAATTTATTTATAGAACATTGATATTGGTATTAACTTTTAAAAAATGGTTAATATTCTATCAAAACCTTTACATTCTATAAATTCAACATTTTAATATAAGTTCAACCCATTGAGCCAACATTTTAAAATTTTAGCTAATTATCGTTCTTACATTAAGTTACCCCCGATGGAAAGAAAATATTGATACTTACATCCATATGAGCACACATAATCGTGATGTTTATATATGGTGAATTAAAAGTTATAGGATTATGTTGGATGAATTCATATCAATGTATATGGAAAATGGATTGGAATTTAATAATATTTTTGTATATAAATACATAAAATTATATTCGAAGAATTTGGAAAGGGGTTTTAGTTTTTTATTTATTTATTAGAGGAACACCATATTGGATTTTTTTCTTTTGCATCCTAAAGAAAATGTGAGGAGAGATATAAAATTGATAACAAAATTATAATGCAACCTTTAGGTCGTTATAAAGACCCAAAAATCTTAATTATGTGTTTTTACATTAAAGATTTATTCTTCTTCTTAAATTAGAGCTTAAGAAATATTAGATAGCAACATAAATCATATATTTTGTTGTTACTAGACACCTTTACATCCTTGCCACTTAAAACACAACTTTTTTTATAGTAATTCTTGGACTTATCCAAAATCAAGAACGAATTTGTAGTAACCAATAGTGGCTGAAAGTTTTTACTACACAAAGGAAGGAAGGATTGTAGATATTTGACCAACATGGATGCTCCACCTAGATCCTTACTAGAGAAAGTGGAAAACCATAAATTTTGTAAACCTAATCCAATATGAAAAAACACCAAAATAAATTAGGATGAGGTGGCTAAAATATTATATTAGTTTTGTAATGTGGCTAAAGGGTTTAGTTTTGAATTTCTTTCAAAGTAATTTTTATTGAAAACACTATTTGTCAAAGAAACCTTCAACAACATAACAACAAGTTTTCAATGGACTTAGAGGTTCTCATGAAGTATTGAATAACCCTTAGATACTCCTCTTTGTTCCTCAATACTTAGGTTTTGAGCATTCACTTCATTCTTTTGTGCTTAGGCATATTTTCTTTTCAAAACATAGTCTCCATTTTAAATATTAAAGGGTATTACAAACCCTTTTACTTAGCTTTTATCGTATTGGTCCTTGGGTCTTAGAACCCCAATATATGGTGTGAAAAAAGGGGTTTCTATTTTTCTTTGAATTAATATTTTAGGGACAAGGATTTATATTTGTGAATCTCATTGTTCCTTCTTTTTAAGAAAATAATATAACCTAAAAATTATTCAAATAATCCTTAATTATCTATTTACTTTCTACAAATAATTAAATGGCATGGTTGCTTGGAGACTCTCAACGTAATTTTTGCTAACACGTCTCTTGGTTTGAGAATTTATTTATTTTTTATAAATATTATAGGATGGTATTAGAGGAAGTCATTTATTATGATAGGTTTGAAATCTAGAATTAAACTTAGAGTTATCTCAACATAAAAAATTGGTTTTCCTTCTCTAATTAAAAACTCTCTTAAATACACGTTTTCTTCTACATGTATTTAGCTGATATTGAGGAAGATACCAAGTGCTAATGGTCATGGATTCTTCTATATAGCTTTATTATATAGGATTTTTACATTCTTGACGTTGAGTATGTTGTTAGTCTAGGGTTTCAATTTTTTTTTCTATCATCATAGTATCTCTCTATTAGGTACTTATCCTTCAAATATTTTTGGAAATATTCATAGCTCATAGTATTATCCTTTACGTTATGCACTATACTTATCTCTTCCCATCACAATGAGGCCTTACCTTGTCTTTGATAATTGACTTCCAAGTTGCCCTGATATTGTTACACGTGAAAGTATCTACTCATATTTATTAGTCATGCCTCTACAACTTCTTCTACTTCAGCATCAAAGTTAGAAGGTTTAATTTTTGAAAACTCCTGTTGCAATTCTACTTTTTGTTTTTTGCCTTATTTAGGTTCTTTTGGGAGCATTTTTCCTAAAGTATTCTCCTTTTCCTCCTCACCCTTAGGTATGCCACCCTCACTTTTGTGATTGTTGTCTATATTTTTCCATTTGCATTCCTCCCTCTCCTCCTCAACCTCTAATACTATGGATTTCATATTTGATTTTTCATTAAATTTTTAATGAGCCTTCCTTCTTGAGTACTTTCTTTCAAAAACTACTCGTTGTTTTCAATAATACTAGATAGTTTGAGTCTCATGGCTTTTACTATTTCCAACAGTTTCGTTGTAGGAGGTGATGCCTCATCTCCTAATTGTACCCAAATTTTCTTTCCCTCATTGGTTGGTTAGGTATGTATTTCCTCCATCACTACCTTCTTATTTCCTTCCTATTTTTGTGTAAAATAACATTAATTTTGTTAAATTCCACTTGTGGGTTGGCCCATGGGCCTTAATATTGAAACCTAACCATTTGTAACACACCTCATTTCACACATCTTAAGAAAAATTTAAAAAAATCCTAGACCATAACCATTGAATTCTAATTGAATTATTGCTGGAGTGCATATATTGATCTCCTTATTGTTCTTATAAATATTATTTTTTTCCTGTTTCATGATTCTGCAATTACTTTTCACATGATAACATTGCAGTTTCTTTCTCCCCTCCACATGTGAAGTGGTTCATTATTCAATATTTTTATTATCTCCATTTAACTCAAAACCCAAGTCCAAATAGGCCTTAAAGAGAAAATGGTGTATTATCAACATGGTTATTGGACCTCTGAATTAACCTTATTAGTTGGTCCTTGTGTATTAACATGTTCATGATTATAATACGCCATAGGAATTGAGCTTATAACAAAGCTTTAATTATGTTCAACCTATGTGTATGTATAAAAGGTGGATATAGTGACACATCATAACCTTATATATTTTGACCATACCTTTGTGGCTTGATTAACTTGTCCATGCAATGGTTATGACATGTGAATTGGACTACATGGCTTCGCTACAATGGTTCGCAATGACCACCCACATGATGGCCCTCAGAAAGGACGATCCAAACCTTGTTAAAGTATCCAATGGTGGAGAGGATTTCGATGTCATTTATTTGGGTTTACCATTGTCTTGATCAATCATTTGTTGTGTTCACTAGTAGTCATGGTCTCTGCAATAAATATTGGGGATTTTCCTCATCCATTACCTCCCTAGTACTGCATTACAATTATCGTTATTCCTTCATTGTTAACTAATTTCTCTCCAAAAATCTATCCCTAAAGTTGGATTGTAGAGGATATTTTGTCAATGTGTGCCAACCTTCACACTCGTAAATATTCGTTGTCTATTAACAATTTGTTTCCATCCTCTTCAATTTATCAGTGGATGGGGTAAGTTTCTTTTTGGCTGACCATGGTTCTGCTGTATATGGTAGGTCCTAGGAGGTGTCCTCAGTAGTTGGGTTCTACTTCAAGATTTTCTCCTTTTACCAGGATATGTTTTCTTCTATGATTCTATAGAATTAAATCTTTTATAACTAGCCACGTGAATGCACAACGGCGGGTCTCGTTACAAGTACTTTGAAAATAAAATATGAATTTATTGATAATTATTTTCAACTTAGTATAGATCCTTCAAATTCTATGTGGTTAACATGGTATTTTCAATTTATTCATGGCGTTGAACTATCTTTCAATGTTTAAGGGTTTCCCTTTAATCCTAGTCTTGATTTCACTTCATGACAAAGGGATAAATTGCGCTACAATGCTCTGTGAATGTTAACTTTTCATTCATCTAACTTACTGCTCCTCTTTGTACACCTCGGTTCCTACCTACCCTTTCTAATTTCACTTTGATCCATTTTTGGCTAATTGCATGTGGTAGCTTTAGCCTTTATTTCTCTTCTTTTAGCATAATATTAACCTCCTCTTCATGCTAATATAACCTTTTATTTTTTTTCTAATACATTCGAGGGATTTTAACCAAAACTCCTAAATAGCTACTCAAATTTCCTCCCTAGAAATAGAAAATAAGTTCCTCTTAGCTTTGAAGGTGACCATGGAACTAGCATCCAAGAACTAAGCTATTTTCTTATTTAATACATTACAAGCCATCCTTTTTGTGTAACTATTCTATCGAAAGGATTCCCTTCTCATTCATTCATGTCAGTCTATTTTTCGCTCAAATGGGTTCACAAAAACTTGAAATGGTCATGACCATGTTTGATATATTGTGTTTGGGTCTACATAGGGTTCTTTTAGAGTGTACCCCTTTATAGCGGAGTCAAGAAATTTTCTACTTACCTTTAGGTAAGGCTTTATGATTTTGAAATATCATTAGATTTTTTGTAATATAGAGGAACTTTATAGGGAGCTTACTTACCTTTAGGTAAGGATTTATGATTTTGAAATATCATCAATTTATTTTTTTAATCTAGAGGAACTTTATACATAGCATGACATAGAAGTATCAATAAAAATCTAGGGGCTATGATATGTCCTCCTCCCCTTAAACGAGGTCACAACAAGGGGGATTTGAACCTATGTCTTTCAAGTTTAAAAGATTCCTTGGCTAGAACTGAAACATTAATAGTTTTTAACACTCATTTTTACTTTTTATATTGCCTTCTCTACTTATTATTAATTTTCTAATAAACATCATTTTCATGCACAGTGCTTAGAATCAATAGGTAGGGGACTATATCCCTCAACTAAATTTTCTTTCTTCTTTTAGTTTTTCTTTATCCTAGGATTTTTCTATAACCCTAAGAGAGTTATTATTGACTATAGGATTCCTATGGTGATACTTCCACGTTCCACCTTGACCCTATCCACGTGTTAGTATAGTTTTAGGCTACTTACTTGTACCATTTTTTTCTAGGTATGAGATTCCTATTAATATTATTCCTTTTATTTTTCAAGGTCCTCTTCTATTGCAATTTGTTTTCCATGGCTGAAATGACACACTTTGCATTTGAGCAACCTAGCTAGGCACACCTAATATTTGATACATTATGTGTATGGAAGGAGAAATACTCATACTTTTTCTTTAAAAAACATGTTTTTTTTCCCAAAGTAGGCTTTATTATTTTTAATTATTGGAATTAAAGTAGTATTACTATTATCTAAGTTTCAAATACTGATTTTGGCCACTACTACTATGCACATTACCTGCATGTAAAATTTATCAGTTCATTTCTCTTAATTAAGTTATATGTATTCCACCCAATGTCAGTCTTTTGTCTACAATGTACAAATTTTATCTCTTAACGAAAATTTAATTTTGTTATACTAATTATTTAATACTTATGCTTTGGTATCTTGAGATTCTCCTAAACAAGTTAGATTTATATATTTTAGTCTTGTTAATGTTTTTTTAGGAATACATTTTTTAAATTAAAATAGTAGAGTTAGTAATTTCCATATAAATTTTATCACTCTTTTATCCAATCTATAGTACCTACCTTCCTTATCAAGAGGTGTCAACTAGTATAAAATGTGAGTAAAAACTACAACCATCACATGTGATTAAAAGAATGGCTTAAACACCTTTTCCTTTATTATCTTTTACTCCACATTTATCATAGAAAAGGTAATAAACTACATAGTACTAGTTGGCATATAACAATAAGTGTTAGGTCCCTATACTACTAGTGTAACTGCTTATTGTTATTAGTACAACCCCCTTATTATATTGTTGTGCCCATGTAGTCCCAATATTGTTATTATTGTGCCCCATAGAAGCCCACTATTGTTATTATTGTGCCATTACATTACTATTGTGATGTTGTTTGGACTTGAGAATGTGCCTGCGATATTTTCTCACATAATCATCAAAACATTCAAGCAATTCTTTCATAACTTCGTGGAAGAATACTTTGATGTCTCCACAGTATTTAGATTAGTAAAGTGCCATGCAGCAAGTCTGGGCTTGATGTCATATACGTGTCGTAAATATCAGATCGCGTTGAATTTGAAGAAATTCACCTTCTGTGTTCCCTATGGAATTTTGTTAGGTCACATGGGGTGCAAACAAGGGCTAATGGTGGGCCCTGCCAAGATTGCGGTGATAGTGAACATGGAGGTGCTGATGAATTTTAAGTACATGCACATGATGCTAGGACATATGGGATATTGCAAAAAAATTATCAGAGAATATGCTCAAATTACCATGCCTATGGAGAAGCTGTAGAAGAAGGACACAACATTCTGTTGGGATGAAGATTGTCAGCACAACTGAGATTTCTTGAAAGAAAATATGGTCACCGCGCTAATCTTGGTATTCTGTAATTGGAAAAAGGACTTCCACGTACATGTGAATGCCTCTTGCATTGTGTTGGGTGCAATGTTAACACATGCTGGTGAAGGAGGAATGGACCATCGTATAACCTTCACGATTAGGAAATTATCGAAGGTCGAGAATAACTACTCCATGACTAAGCACAAAGGAATGGCCATGGTGTACACACTGCAGAAATTAAGGCACTATATGTTAGTAGGGAATTTCAGAATGTACACAGATCATTCTGTGTTGAAATACGTGGTCAATAAGCCTATGTTAGGGGGGAATACCTGTAAGTGGGTGTTATTGTTTCAGGAATATGACTTTGAAGTAATTGTGATGTCAGGGATGTTAAATGCCAGACTTGACCACGTGCCATGAATCGAAACTAGAGAAGAGCCTACTCATCTAGAGGAGGGGTTGCAAGACAAGCAACTCTTTAGGGTGTGTTTCATGAATAATCAGTTAGCAAGTAGCCTCTAATACTCCATTACTCTTTCAAAAGTGTTCCCAAGCAATATCATTTATTCATTTCATAAAAAATATTTAAATAAAAAATTAATTAAACCTTGACTTCCATATCTATGAAGCCATAATAATAAGAAAGTATGAAAATAGTCATGCCTTTACATATTACAAGCCCCAATCATTGTTTCCATTCATTTATCCTCTCAAAATTCTCTCCAAGGTTAACAACCACATAATGGTTTAAGTTGTTGGAGAAAGTAGGTGTTCATTCGCTCCAAAAGATGCGAACCAATAATACATGGGATGTTTTATCCCCTGCTCCCAAGGAATTGAACCTATGATACCTCACATGTTGCATTTCCTTCTTAGTCGTTCCTTAGCTCAAGTATGCATGATTAAAATTGTTACATTAAACTTTTAACTGTTAAGATAATTTTCTTGCACGTTTGCATTTCTTTCTTAATGTATTTAAAGTACTTTTTTGAATTGAATACAATAATTTTGAAGGAAATCATAATGGAATAGAAACAAGTTTGTGGTGGAGATAGAGGTTATGACCGAGTATTGAACCATACTTTGCTACTCCTAGTTATTTCTCGGTACTTGGGCTTTGAGTCTTCAAGTCATTCCTTCATGTTATGTCATATTTTCCTTTTAGAACATAGTCTCTTCCTTCATGTTATGGCATATTTTCATTTTAGAACATAGTCTCCATTTTAAATTTTGAAAGGTATACAAACTCTTGTACTTAGTTTTTATCATGGTGGTACTTGGGTCTTCTAACCTAAATATTTTGTCTCAAAAAACAAGTTTCTATTTTTGTGAATGAATATTATAGAGATAGGGATTTATATTTGTGAATCATTCCCTTCCTTTTTTTCTATGAAAATATTATGACCTCAAAATCATTATGATATTTCCAGATTATTCTTTACTTTCTAGAGTTCCTCAAAGGACATCATTATTTAAATACTATCAATGTAAGTTTTGCTAACAAATCTCTAGGTTTGAGAATTTTTTATTGGTTACAACTATTATATGAGTGTACTCGACGAATTCCTTTATTATGACAGGTATGACACCTAGAGGTCAAATGAGTATTATCTCTATATAGAACGCTAGATTTCCCTCTCGAGTTAAGAACCCCATTTATCACCACTTTTGTTCCATAGGTATTTAGTTGATATGTAGGAATATACCAACCCATAATCTCTATACATGATTATGTACAAATTTATTGTATAGGGCCTTTTCATGCTCAATCTTGAATATGTTGTTAATTTAGGGTTTCAATTTTCCTTAGATTGATTTTCTTTTTGAAAACTTAGTTAAATTCAACCATAGAATATGCATATGGAAATTGTTTTGGAGATATTCATACATAATAATCTATATACCCATTTTATATAAGTCAGTTCCTCAACCAAAAATTTGTGCATGAAAATATATATACATATTTAAACATGCTTTTTAATCTGTCCTTCTATTCAAGTGTATTTAATCTCTGCGAACCTTTTTTATTTCCTCACTATTTCTATTTAGTCTTAGCCTGTATGGTTATAATTTATAATCCATTCAATATTTTTTCATGTAAATACATATACTTCCTTTATCCAAAAGTTTCCTTGTTTCCTTTGTTAATATCCCCTACAAAAAAAATCTCACTAAAATCAAAACTAAGGATTCTTATGCATATAATTTCCACAAAAAGGCTTAATTATATGGTGCTTATGCAAACATGATGTGTAAATACTTAGTATTTTTTTGCATATCAAGTGTGTAATGCATGCATATTGAGGTAATATGGAGGTCATTCCTCCAAAATAAATTACATGCATGCTAAGCCTAGTCAATTCATTTTGTTGATTATATGGTAGCTTGTAATGAAATTATCTACACAGTTTTGAATTCATTGTTGTTCATGATACTAATAAAAGTAGCAATACTTATCCAAAATAGTGCCATGTTTAAAATTTGTTGGTATAGTATATTCATATAGGAATTTCCAGCCACTTACCTTTGCTCAATTCAAATATATATCTCTTTACTTTGTTTACTATGACACACAAATGTATCCATGCTCTTACTTACTCGTAACAGTCACATGCATTCATGAAAAAGATTATATTTTCACTACTACATGTTAATTATTTATTTTCATTTATCTTTTTACTAAAATATTCTATTAGTGATTCACTACTAGTGCAAACAATCACATGCTAATAATCATTGGTTAATACATGATATAAAAATTCTTGATCACTAAATGACCACAAAAATATTTTCACTTGTCTCAACAATTCCCCCTAAGCCTTATCCTTTAACAACACCTTCGATGTTGTTATAAACTTATTACAATTTAATGGTTTTTTTCTCATTCCCCACACAAGCTCCAGTAGCATCATGTTTTTCCTCTTATTTCGTGTACCTAGGATTTTTCAAGTGTATTTATTAGCCTATATCATTTCATTTCTCTCTACATATTGTAGGTTCTCCTTTTTCCACCCAACATAACACATATCGAGTTACATTTTCCCTTGGCAGTGATTATTCCTCATGTAATATTTGGGAATCATAGGAGGTTATAATGGGGGAAACTTACACCTTTACATATCCACTTCATGGGACACCCATCACTTAAATTTTAAGTTTGATAGCGAAACATAGTGGCTATTCAATTGTTGATTCCCATAATAATTCAAAAGTTTATTTATTTACTAATGCACATAAATATCTACACCTTTCATTAAAATGTTCAATTCAAGATTTTCCCCTTGGGTAATATTTATTACTCAAATAATTACAAATGAACCTAAAGTATTGTAAAGGTAACTTAGTGGTATCTCATTCCCCCTCTTAATTTAAACATTGTCCTTGATGGTTTAATTGTAGTCATAGTGTCTCGGAAGGGTAAAGGAAATGATTTTCACATTCTATCTTACTTATCATCTTAAAAATAGCAACACCAAAATACTAATTTCATTTGTGGTTGAAAGAAACTGGCAATTAAATAGGAACTCTATTCTCATAGCAACCAACTTGTAAAAGTTAACTAAGTTAAGTTAACTTGGTTTACTAAATTCGAGTTGGAAGTCTATAGAGAGTCATGTAGAGTGATTACTATATTTTAGGGGTCTAGGTTGATTTCTTTTGAGTTGTAATTAAGTAATTCTAGTTAAAGTAGTTCCAACTATTGAACCAACTAGTAGGTCTAGTAGTGGGGAGGAGCTTCAGTGCTCAACTAGTTAACTAATAATTCACTCATAAACAATAAAATCTTATATTTATCTTCTTTTTGTTTATGGTAAAATGTTTATATTTGAACAACTTGAAGCTAAAAATGTTGAAGAGGTAAAACCTTTAATCAAGCAATAATCATAACAAGAATATTTTATGTGTCTACAATGTAATTTTAAATCATATCTAATGAATTAAAGTTTTTAATTTTTTCTTTGTTAAAAAATATTATATTTATCTTATTTTGGTTATGGTAAAATTTTTATATTTGAACAACATTAACCTGAAAATTTTGAAGAGGTAAAATGTATAATCAAGCAATAATAACAAGAAGCATATTTTGCGTGTTTATAATGTAATTTTAAATCATATCTAATGAATTAAAGTTTTTAAAAGAAACCATGGTAAATGAAATAAAAAAAATATAATGTATTTAGTAGCAATTTGAATTTTATATATTTTATCATGGTGGTACCTCGGTCTTAGAGCCTCAATATATTGCCTAAAAAACAAGTTTCTATTTTTGGTGAATGAATATTGTAGACATAGGGATTTATATTTGTGAATCATTCCCTTCCCTCTTTTCTTTGAAAATATTATAACCTCAAGATCATTCTAATATTTCCAAATTATTCATTTACTTTCTAGAGGTCATTAAAGGACATGACTATTTAAAAACTATCAAAGTAAGTTTTTCTAACAAATCTCTAGGTTTGAATTTTTTTTTATTTGTTATAAATATTATATGAGTGTAATAGAGAAATTCCTTTATTATGATAGTTATGAAATCTAGACTTCAAATGAGTGTTATCTCTATATAGAAAGCTAGCTTTCCCTCTCTAGTTAAGAACCCCATTGATCACCACTTTTCTTCCATAGGTATTTAGTTGATATATAGGAATATATTAACCCACGATCTCTATACATTATTATGTACAAATTTATTGTATAGGGCCTTTTCATGCTCAATCTTGAATATGTTGTTAGTTTAGGGTTTCCATTTTCCTTTATATTGAATTATCTTTTTGAGCAATTAGTTAAATTCAACTATATAATATGCATATGGAACTTGTTTGGGAAATATTCATACATAATAATCTATGTGCCCATTTTATATAAGTCATTTCCTCAACCAACAATTTGTGCATGAAAATATATATACATATTTAAACATGCTTTTGAATCTATCCTTCTATTCAAGTGTATTTAATCTTGGTGAACTTTTTTTTATTTTCTGGCTATTTCTATTTAGATTTAGTGTGTATGGTTATCATTTATAATTGAGTCAATATTTTTTCATATAAATAAATATACTTCCTTTATCCAAAAGTTTCTTTGTTTCCTTTGTTAATATCCCCTTCAAAAGAACTAAGAATTCTTATGCATATAATTTCCACAAAAATACATGCTCTATAATTACTTCTTAGTATTTTTTTTTCAATTCAAGTGTGTAATGCATGCATATGGAGTTAATATGTAGGTAGTTCCTCCAAAATAAATTACATGCATTCTAAGAAGACTCAATTCATTTGGTTGATTATATGGTAGCTTGTAATGAAATCATCTACATAGTTTTTATTTCATTATTGTTCATGATACTAATAAAAATGGCCATACTTATCCAAAATACTACCATGTTTAGAATTTGTTGGAATAGCATGTTCATATAGGAATTTCCAGCCATTTAGCTTTGCTCAATTCAAAAATATATCTCTTTACTCTCTTGACTATGAAAGATACATGTATCCATTTTCTTACTTACTGGTAATAGTCACATGCATTGATGAAAAAGATTATATTTTCACTACTACTTGTTAATTATTTATTTTCTTTTATCTTTTCACTAAAACATTCTAATAGTGATTCACTACTAGTGCAAACAATCAAATGGTAATAATCATTGGTTAATATATGATATAAAAATTCTTGATCAGTAAATGACCACCAAAATATTTTGACCTATCTGAACAATTCTCCCTAAGCCTTATCTTTCAATGCTGTTAGAAGCTTATTACAATTTAATGTTTTTTTTCTCATTCCCCACACAAGCTCTCAACAATTCCCCATAAGCCTTATCCTTCAATGTTGTTATAAACTTATTACAATTTAATGGTTTTTTTCTCATTCCCCACACAAGCTCTAGTAGCATCCTGTTTGTCCTCTTATATTATGTATGGAGGATTTTACAAGTGTATTTATTAGCCTATATCATTGCATTTCTCTCTAGATAAGGCATGTTCTCTTTTTTCCACCCAACATAACACATATATAGTTACAATGTCTCTTGGTGGTGATTATTCCTGCTCGATTCTTTGGGAATCATAAGAAGTTATAATGGTGGAAATTGGCACCTTTACATGTCCACTTCATGGGACACCAACCAGTTAAATTTTAAGTTTGATAACAACACATCTTGGCTATTCAATTGTTGGCTCCCATAATAATTCCAATTTTTATTTGTTTATTAATGCACATAAATATTTACACCTTTCATTCAAATGTTCATTTCAATATTTCCCCCTTGGGTAATATTTATATCTCAAATAATTACAAATGAACATAAACTATTGTAAAGGTAAGTTAGGGGTATCACATTCCCCCTCCTAGTTTAAATATTGTCCTTGAAGGTTTATTTGTAGTCATCCTTTCCAAAGAGTAAGGGAAATTCTTTTCACATTTTCTCTTACTTATCATCTTAAAAATAACAACACTAAAATACTAATTTCATTTGTGGTAGAGTTAAATTGAGAATTAAATAGGAATTCTATTCTTGTATCAACCAACTTGTAACAGTTAACTAAGTTAAGTTGACTTAGTTGGTTGACTAAATTGGGTTGGAAGTATATGATTCCTAAATTATAGGGGTCTAGCTTGAGTTCTTTTGATTTGTAATTAATTAATTCTAGATAAAGTAGGTGAAAAGAGTTCCAACTATGGAACAAACTAGTAGGTCTAGTAGTGGGGATAACCTTCAGTGCTCAACTAGTTAATGATAGTTCACTCATAAACAATACACTTTTATATTTATCTTTTTTTGGTTATGGTAAGATGTTTATATTTGAACAACTTTAAAATGTTGAAGAGGTAAAACCTTTAATCAAGCAATAATACTAACTAACATATTTTCATATCTAATGAGTTAAAGTTTTTAATTTTTTCTTTGTTAAAAAATCTTATATTTATTTTCTTTTTGGTTATGGTAAAATGTTTATATTTGAACAACTTTAAGCTGAAAAGGTTGAAGAGGTAAAAAGTGTAATCAAACAATAATCATAACAAGTATATTTTGTGTTTACAATGTAATTTTAAATCACATCTAATGAATTAAAGTTTTTAATTTTTTTTTGTTAAAATAAAAATTGGTATACTAAATCTAAAAAAATTAGCAGTTTGAGTTTTATATATTTTATCTTTCAAATCCCCACCTTGCTAAAAACAAATTATCTTTCATTAATTTGGAAGATTTTAATAATAAAATTTAAGAAGTCCACATAAGTCATAATGGTAAAGTAGTTAACAATGACTAAAATGAAGATCAACCTCTTTTATCCTTTCCATTGAATAAATATTTTATTTTGTTGTAAACTATTACTCTTTTAAGTATCCTAGTATATTTTCTTTAAAAAATATAAACTTTGTTAAGAAAGTGCTATGTTAAAAGATTTAGTTATGGAATATTATTATTTTATTTTTTAATTAAAAAAAATTAAAAACATTGTTATAGGATTTATGTATTATGTGTATAAAAATATATATATATATATATATATTTTTTATGTTAAAATGTTTATCTTAAACAACTTTCAATTAAAAATGTCTAGCAGGTAAAACATGTAATCAAACAAACAACTATAAAACATGTAATCAAACAAACAACTATAAGGGGCTTCTTTTGTGTTTTCAATGTAATTTTGATTCATATATTATGAATTAATGTTAGGAATTTTTTTCCTCTGTAATAAAAAAGCATTGGTATAAGAAATCTAAACAAATTACTATATTTAGAGGCAAATTGAGTTTGAGATATTTTATCTCTTAGTTTAGCATTTAATAACTTGAGTTTTATTTTAATGTTTTAATTTGTAGCTTTGGCTATTGTTTTTTGTATTTAGAGGAATCCACTTTGTGCTACTCTTGCATTCACTTGGGAGAGGTTTATTGCTACTTCCATTTCTATAACCTCTAGACTTATATGGGGAAACTTAACCTTCTTTGAAGATTCCATTTACACTTTTTAACTTTAGTCATTAATATAATTATTTATTTTTATTTTTTCCTAAAAATATTTGATAGAAATTTTATGATTTGCATACTCTTTTAATATTTTATTTTTTAGCTTGACTGAGCAATATAATTATTTTTGTTTGATGAAACAACACTTTCATAAAAAATACTTACTAATAAATGTATTCTATTCATAATATATCATGTTCCAAAAAACATCCTTTCCATTTGACAGTAGTGTTTTCTCATATGGGTGAAATTGTTTAATCATTAAATGGTATTATTGCACAATTCATTTTGCATTTCCCTTTATATACAATTGACATTTGAAAAAAGTTATGGGTGAAATTGTTTAATTATTAAATGGTATTATTGCACAATTCATTTTGCATTTCCCTTTATATACAATTGACATTTGAAAAAAGTGATTTTTGAAACTAAAATCATGGAAATGATAATGGTCTTTGTAAATGCTAATGTAAGATCAACTAGTAAATCTAAATTATAAAAATATTATTACCATTTACATGATTTTTGATATAATATGAAAGAAATAGATATTTGGGAAAACCAAATATGGTTAATATATAGAATTCTACATGTGTATTATCAAAATAAGATATTTTATAATCTATATATGGTATATCTAATTGTGATGGAAATTGTGTTATAGTAAAATAACATGTGATATATATATATATATATATCTATATAAATAATATATATATATATATATATATATATATATATATATATGACTAATTCATCAATATATAATAAGCTACAAGAAATATATACAACTATAAATATTTATCTCTTTTTTCATTTTATTTTGAATAAGGATACTATAATATTGATTTTGTATGATAGATAACAAGGTAATAGTTTTTTTTTACTGATATCTATTGGACACTTAATCTTTAATGGGTTAGTGTGGAAGCTGAATCCACAAAAGGAGTCCAAGAGACATTGGGATGTGAAACTCACAACATGTACTATAAATGTAAATCATTTGTTAATAAGAATTGTAATCTTATGATTTATCTTTCATATTTCTCTAGCTCCCCATGTGTGTTTAACATGGTATGAGAGCAGGAGATTGCTGGTTCTACTCCAATTTGAGCCACTTGTTTTGTGGTCTCTATATATATGTCAGTTCTGCCCATTACCTAAAACGCTCCATTAATTCGTTGTCCGCTAGAAATCTGTTGCCTCTCCTACTTGACCTCTAGCACTGTATATGATGGCTGCACCTGGCTCTGGATATTTTAAGACTCTCTTTTGCGTTTCGTGAACTCTATCACTGTGTACGTTTTTTATGGTAACGCTATCTCAGACTGACAACGCTTTACATAAACGGTTGAATTATCCATACGTTGGCTGCATTGTAACAAATGTGAGACTGTGCATTGTCTGCATGTAAATGTCCTAGCATGCACTAAGGATAGTTGTTTAAAAAAAAAGGATGTTGAAGCCATAGAAACCTACGTTGAATTTAGAAAACATTGAATGTTTCTTGCAGTCTGTCACTGAGGAGTTACATTGCCCTCTCCATAGTCGCTGCTGCAAATCTATGACATTATCTGCGAATGGATGGCAGCTTATGCGAGAGCGTTTTTGAAACCTTATGTGCAGTCTCTCAGTCATTGAAGAAAACATAAGGTAATGGCCTCTGAGCACTGATATTTTACGTTTTTCGTTGCACCAGACCAAAAAAAAAAAAGGAAGCTGTCAGCGTGAACAACAAACCCTTAATCTAGCACCTTCTACAGAGAAGAGGGCACTCCTCCATAGCTATGCTACGGCAGTAGCCGGCTGCTATAATTACCTGAATTTTTGAGCTTAGGTAAAGGCATATTGTGGGGACTCCTCTATCAGTTCTAAGGTTGCGATAAGAAAGCACCTCCCACCATTCTTAATCACTAGACAATTATCCAAAGAAGGTTATCGCTCACCCATGCACCTGAATTTTCCCTTACAGCAATCGAATCTATTTCTGGAACTAATTCGAGACATCTAGAACAAGACTGGAGTGGAGCCAAGCATTTCTGGACAACGCTATATCAGGTTCACTGTTCCTTGGAAATCTGCGCTATTATTTCTCTGGTTGTGACTGGTGTATGAACTTCTAAGTTCACTCATTTCACTGTATATCTATAACCAAACTTTACTTGCACTATATACAATTGTGAAGTGCTAAATATTGAAGAAAAAATGATGAACCCAACGTGAGAATGGAACTGAACTGTAGACGATCGGGCATTTTGAGGGCTTCGTAGTGCGGTTCCTAACAAGGGCATCTTCTGGAGCAGCTCGAGGAAACTCTTCCTCTTCCACACATACAGGAGGTTGAACTACTCTAAATTGAAGGCCGAAGTTACTTGTCATTTCCATATTTCTTAGAGGGCGAATTTTGTTTTAAGGAGGGCCGAATTTATCACCATAGAAGAAGGCGGAAACTCATCAGCCAGGGGGGCGAGATCACCAGTTTAATAAGGGCAACATTGATTACTGGAGAAAAGTTTATTGCCAGAGCCACATTTTCATTACCATTATTCTCAAGGAGGCCGAGATCCTGAATATCTCCAGTAGGCCAAATTATGGCATTGTCTTTATTGGGCCAAAACCATTTGCTGAGGCCACATTAACTTACTGTAGCCACATTAATTTGCAGAAGGTAGTCGATTCCATATGTTGAAGTCTTGTTCAAAAGGGTATCGTCTATAGTTATTTGTGGTCGTTTCTGTCCTGCCATTGCCGTGTTTTTCTTCAGCATATGGGCGCAGTTTGCATATAATTTCATTCCTCTATAAATGATTGCACTGCAGTTTTGAGGTTCTTCGAATCGTGTTATATTTCTTTATAGTCTGGAACTTATTTTTTGAACGCTGAGAACTTGTGCTGCAAAAGCCTCGACAATCTGGAAAATAGGATTCGAGAACACGAGCTGACGAGATATTTCGTTTGTGAATGCTTCAAGTCTCTGGTAATGATAAACAGGTTTTTGTCATCGAAAATCTACTGGAAGTTCAGACTTTGTGTGGTTCTCAAGTTTCCCACCTGATAACAAACTATTAGCACTGTTTGAAATATACAAGGTTTTATATTTATTGCAACTAAACCATATGTTTTTCTTAAAAAAAAAACAAATATTTCTCTTTTAAGCCATATGATCACGATGGGAAGCAGAGTTTTTAAAGTTGGCAAGTGTAGCCTGTGAACTATTGATGCAACAGGAATTAATGAGTTTTAAGCCTAAAACTTTAGGCATTCAATAATAGTCTTTGAAAGCTAGTCAGGCCGAGAGATACCATTAAAGGTCTATGACTTCTGCTTCTGAGTTGATAAATACTACACGATATATGATGTCTCAGAAGACTGTAGCAGTCACTACCTAGGAGTTCAAACTCAGTGGAGGATCAAGTATTCTAGATTCTGTGAGGAAATAATTTCATTATCTTCCAAAACTGTTTATTGCTTATGTTGGGAAGCCGACCGATATATATATATATATATATATATATATATATTGCATGTGCATTGAGCTTTGATTCATATTGTTGCATTGGCATTGTAAGTGAAATCCTATAATACCTCCTCGATAACACTTAGCATTTGATATGGGTTTTTCCCATGATGAACAGCATTGATTAACAACAAACTTTGGAGTAGAGAAGTCATCACTTTATTCTTCGTGTTGTACACATTTATGTCACTCTTAACCTCACTGTTTTTATACTATATATATGCAGAAGAGGGTGTTTATTATAAGGTAATATTCACAAAATGGATCCTTCGCTTACAGAATATAGATAGAAGGTTACAGTTTTGAGCGTTCAACAAACCAAAAAGAGTCGCAGTTATAGTCTATTCTCATTTAATCAACCAGTTTTGTGTAAATTATAGCGCAAGGTATTATAGTTGGAGAAAATGGCTAGATTTGATGATGTATTAGAGTTATTGAATACACTAGTACACTCCACTTCTAGTGGGATGGTAAATGTCAGCAAAGACACTCTTTGTGACATTCAGACCTGCTTGCATGAGCACAAGAAAAGATTGATTTTTTGTAGCTTGAATCACAACTACAGTAAGAAGATCTACATCAAAATAGACATCATTCTGAACCTATTTTTGTTCGGAACATTGAGACAACCACCCATCAACAACAAGTCAATAATGCTACAATTCATTCAGATAAAACAACAAGATTACATGCAGATGCAGAGTTTCAGCTTGCACTTCCCAAGCCCATCATAAAACCTTGGGAAGAGCTTGTCCACAACAAGCACAAAACTGGTCTTGGATATGACAAGGACCTGTCCTTTCATATTCCAGACTACTCCAAGCCCATTCAGTTTCAGAGTGCTGGATTCATTCATGACAGTCCACCTGCACCTCATGACAATTCACCTCCAGCTGTTCCAGATTCTACTCTTCTTCCACAACAACAACAACAACAATAGATTGTGAAATGCCAATACTGTGACCGAGTTGGCCATTTAAAAGATCATTGTTTTGATCTTCATCCATGTAAGCACTATCATAAAACTAGTCATTCTTCACACAGATGCTTAAGAAACAAACATCCTGCAAGAACAAAGATTCATCCTGGATGGATCGCTTCTTGGCAATGGGCATCAATAGCCAAGAAGATATTCCAAACACATGTCAGAACTTGTTCCAGAGTATTGAATAGTCTTGTAGTTGAGTTTTATCCATCTTCTCACCTTGTATCTGACAGGGGGGAAATGATGGTCATATAAAAGCTTCGAAGTCACATCAAGTGAGCCTGAGCCATAACCTGCCACACTAGTTTCAGAGTTGTAGCCATAAACAAAGATGCTCGTGAACATGCCTTCAGTTGGCAATATGGAACACTTCCTATAGGAGAAGACTTCAACTTCTTGCCAGTTTCGAAAGAATTATAGGAACAAAATTGAGAACACTTCCTCTAGTAGAAGACTGCAGCTTCTTGCCAGTTTTGGAAGAGTTCCAGGAATTGCATTAAGCATTCCAGAGTTATTGGTCATCCTTAAACCATCACAGGTTGAGACTTCCCTTTTTAGGTTGAAGTTCTCCCTTTTCTGTGGGGTGAGACCTCCCTTTCATGGTTGAAGGTTTCCCTCTTCAAAACAATAGGAGCACTTCGTCTAGCTGAAGACTTCAGCTTCTTGCCAGTTTTGGAAGAGTTCCGGGCACTGCACTAAGCGTTCGAGTGTTGGTGGTCATCCTTAAACCACCGCCCTTTATACCAACATTTCAAAGAGCACATCCAGCCTTGTGCTGCCATGCATTTTTGCACATTTTGTATTACAACTCTCTTCTTGGACTCATAGATAACCCTTCGGATTAAGGGGGGGAATGTTGGACACCTAATCCTCAATGGGTTAGTGTGGAATATGAATGGACAAAAGGAGTCCAAGATACCTTGGGATGTGAAACCCAATGGTAACAACATGTACTATAAATGTAAATCATTTGTTAATAAAAATTGTACTCTCATGATTTACCTTTCATATTTCTCTTGCTCCCCATGTGTGTTTAACAATATCCTTTGCAAATCGGTTGAGACAAATGAAAACCTTTAAGACTATTTATTAGGTATATCTAACCTCTAGGTCCACTTTTAATAGGTTAATTTCCTATTTATGTTATTTAAAATATTAAATCAGGGCATAAATCAGGGCGTAAAACATAAGATTATATACGAGAGCCTAGGCTTTCAATGATATTTACTCAAATTATGTTGCTAGAAGGTGAACCTACACGTCAAGGTTTTAAGTGAAAATTATTCAATTGTAGAGATCAATCTAGATTTATTTCAAATCTAGATCTAGCATGTGTGAAGATGAATCAAGATGGATCAAGATTGTTTTAATTACTTATAGTTAAGATGGATTTAGGTTGGTTTAAGATGCATTTAGATTGGTTTAATCAATGTTATGTAATTTGACCAAATCAAAATGTTTTCTCAATAATTATAAATATTATTTGTTTGAGAGAGTGAAAATGTTAAACAATACATTATATTACATCTCTACCATAGTGGGCCGATAGGATTGGCCTAAGGTTCACTATTGATGGCCCATGATATTAGGTAACCCATGGTATTAGATATTAACATATGGGTCCATCTTGTTAAGTAATTTGTGGTATGAGATAATAATGTTTTAAGCTTAGGTAATATTTTTTATTTATTTAATATAATACAATAAAATTTGTTTATACATCATTGGTATGCGTATTAATTTTGAAAAAATGGTTAATGTTTTATAATAACTTTTAATTTTTCTAAATTCAAAATATTAATATAAGTTCAACAAATTAAAAGTCATAAGATTATGCTTCATGAATTCATATCAATATATATGGAAAATGAATTGGAATTTAGTAAAATTTTTGTATATATATACATAAAATTATATTGGAAGATTTTGTATAGAAATAGGGCTTTAGTTTTTTTTTTCTTAATTCATTTTACTAACAAGATATTGGATTTTCTCCTTTTGCATGCTAAAGAAAATGTGAGGATAGATATAAAAAGGATAAAAAAAAATATAATGTAACCTTTAGATCATTATAAAGACCCAAAAATATTAATTATGTGATTTGAAATTTTGGATTTATTCTTCTTCTTAAATGACAACTTAAAAAATGTTAGATAGAAACATAAATCATATATTTTGTTGTTACTAGACACCTTTACATGCTTTCCACTTAAAACACACATTTTTTTATAGTAATTATTTTACTTATTTAAAATGAAGAAGGAATTTGTGGTAATCAATAGTGACTCAAAGTTTTTACTAGACAAGGATTGTAGATATTTGAGAAACATGGATGCTTCACCTAGATCCTTGCTAGAGAAAGTGAAAACCCATAAATTTTGTGAACCCAATCCAATATGAAGAAACACCAAAATAAATCAGGATGGGGTGGCTAAAATATTATATTAGTTTGTAATGTTGCTAAAGGGTTTCATTTGGAATTTCTTTTGAAGTATTTTTTATTCTAGACACTATTTTTCAAAGAAACCTTGAACAACATAAAGACAATTTTTGTAATGGACATAGAGGTTCTCTCTAAGTATTGGATAACACTTGGATACTCCTCTTTGATCCTCGATGCTTAGGTTTTGAGTCTTCACGTCATTCCTTCATGTTTTGGCATATTTTCCTTTCAAAATATAGTCTCTATTTTAAATATTAAAGGGTATTACAAACTCTTGTACTTAGTTTTTTTATTATAGTCGTCCTTAGGTCGTAGTACCCCTGGTCTCAAAAAGGTGCTTCTATTTTTTATTTAATTGGTATTTTAGGGACAAGGATTTATTCAAATAATTCGTAATTATACATTTACTTTCAAAAAATAGTTAAAGGGCATGGTTGCCTAGAGACTCTAAAGGCAATTTTTGCTAACAAGTATCTTGATTTGAGAATTTATTTATTTGCTATAAATATTATATGATGCTATTAGAGGAAGTAATTTATTATGATAGGCTTGAAATCTAGAATTAAACTTAGAGTTATCTCCACATAGAAAATTGGTTTTCCTTCTCCAATTAAAAACACCATTTAACACCAGTTTTCTTGGAAGTGTATTTAGTTGATATTGAGGAAGATACCAAGTGATAATGGTCATTGATGCTTCTATATACCTTCATTATATATGATTTTTACATCCTTGACTTTGAGGATGTTGTTAGTCTAGGGTTTCATTTTTTGCTCTATCATCATAGTATCTCTCTATTAGGTACTTATCTTTCAAATATTTTTGGAAATATTCATAGCTCACAGTATTATCCTTTATGTTATGAACTATCCTTATCTCTTCCCATTGTAATGAGTATCTACTCATATTTATTAGCCATGCTTCTATAGCTTCTTCTCCTTCAACATCAAAGGTTAAAGGCTTAATTTTTGTAAACTCCCTTTTGCAATTCTACTTTTTGTTCTTCCCTTATTTAGGTTCTTTTGGGAGCATTTTTTCTAAAGTATTCTCATTTTCAGCCTCACTTTTGTGATTGTTTTCTAGAATTTTCCATTTGCATTCCTCTGTCCCCTCCTCAACCTCTAATACTATAGATTTCATATTTGATTTTTCATTAAATTTTTAATGAGCCTTCCTTGTTGAGTACTTTCTTTCAAAAACTATTCATTGTTTTCCATAATACTAGATAGTTTCAGTCTCACTACTTTTACTATTTCCAACAGTGATGTTGTATGAGGTGATGCCTCATATCCTAATTGTACCCAAATTTTCTCTTCCTCATTGGTTGGTTAGGTATGTGTTTCTCCCATCACTACCTTCTTATTTCCTTGCTATTTTTATGTAAAATAACAATAATTTTGTTAAATTCCAATTGTGGGTTGGCCCATAGGCCTTAATATTGAAACCTAACCACATGTAACACACCTCATTTCACACATATTAAAAATAAAAATAAAAATCCTAGACCATAACCATTGAATTCTAGTTGAATTATTACTCGAGTGCATATATTGTTCTCATTATTGTTCTTATAACAGTTAAATTTTCCCCATTACATAATTCTACAATTACTTTTCACATGATAGCATTATGGTTTCTTTGTGCCCTCCACGTGTGAAGTGATTCATTATTAAGGTATTTGTATTATCTCCATTTAACTTGAAAGCCCAGTCCAATTAGGCCTAAAAGAGAAAATGGTGGATTCCCCTGCATGGTATATTATCAACATGTTTATTGGACCCTTGAATTAACCTTATAAGTCGGTCCTTATGTATTAACATGTTCATGATTATAATAAGCCATAGGGCCTGAGCTTGTAACAAAGCATTAATTATGTTCAACCTATCTGTATGTATAAAAGCTGGATATAATGGCACATCATAACCTTATATATTTTAACCATACCTTTGTGGCTTTATTAACTTGTCCATGCCATGGTTGTGACATGTGAACTCCACTACATGGCTTCGCTTACAATGGTTTGCAATGACCACCCACATGATGCCCCTGAGTAAGGACGAGTCAAACCTTGTTAAAGTATCCAATGGTGGAGAGGATTTTGACATCATTGATTTGGGGTTACCATTGCCTTGATCAATCATTTATTGTGTTCACTCGTAGTCGTGGCCTTCGCAATAAAGATTGGCAATTTTTCCTCATCCATTACCTCCCTAGTACTGCATTGCAATTATCCTTATTCCTGCATTGTTAGCTAATTTCTTTGGAAAAATCTATTCCTAAAGTTGGATTCTAGATGATATTTTGTGAATGTGTGCCAACCTTCACACTCGAAAATATCAGTTGTGTGTTAACAATTTGTTTCCATCCTTTTCAATTTATCAGTGCATGGAGTGAGTTTCTTTTTGGTTGACCATGGTTCAGGTGTATGTGGCAATTCCTAGAAGGTGCCCTCAATAGTTGGGTTCTACTTCAATATTTTCTCCTTTTACCATAATATGTTTTCTTTTATGATTCTATAGAATCACATCTTCTAAAACTAGCCACGGGAATGCACAACAATGGGTCTCGTTACAAGTACTTTGAAAATAAAATATGCATTTGTTGATAATAATTTTTGACTTAGTATAATTGCTTCAAATTCATTCAGGGCGTTCATTTATCCTTCAATGTTTAAGGGTTTCCCTGGAATCCTAGTCTTGATTTCATTTTATGACAAAGGGATAAATTACACTACAATGCTCTATGAATGTTAACTTTTCATTCATGTAACTTACTGCTCCTCTCTATTCATCTAGCTTACTGCTACTCTTTGTACACCTCGATTCTTACCTACCCTTTCTAAGTTACTCTGATCCAACTTTGGCTAATTGTATGTGGTAGCTTTAGCCTTTATTTCTCTTCTTTTAACACAATATTAACCTCCTCTTCAGGCTAATATTACCTTTTATTCTTTGTTCTAATACATTCCATGATTTTAACCAAAACTCCTAAATAATGACTCAAATTTCCTCCCTAAAAATAGGAAATAAGTTCTTCCTAGCTTTGGAGATGACCATGGAATTAGCATCCAAGAACTAGGGTATTTTCTTATTTAATACATTACAAACCATACTTTCTTTGTAACTATTCTATCGAAAGGGTTCCATTCTGATTTGTTCACATCAGGCTATTGTTCACTTAAATGGGTTCACAAAAACCCGAATTGGTCATAACCATGTTTGATTTATTGTCTTTGGGGTCTACACTATTCTTTTGGAGTGTGCCCCTTTATAATAGAGTCAAGAAATTTTTTACTTATCTTTAAGTAAGGCTTTATGATTTTGAAATATCATTAGTTTTTTTTTCTAATCTGGAGCAACTTTGTATGTAGCTTGATACAGAGGTACCCAGAAAACTCAGGGGGCTATGATATGGCCTCCTCCCCTTAGGGGTAACAACAAGGGTGTTTGAACCTATGTCTTCACATTTTAAAAGATTTCACAGTTCTTGGATTAACTAATTGAGTTTCCCCTTAAACATTAATAGTTTTCAACGCTCATTTTTACTTTTTATATTACCTTCTCTACTTATTATTAATTTCTAAGAAACATCATTTCCATACACAGTTCTTAGATTCAATAGGTAGGGACTATATCCTTCAAGTAAATTTTCTTTCTTCTTTTAGTTTTTCTTTATCCTAGGATTTTTTCTATAACCTTAAAATAATGATTAGTGACTAGAGGATTCCTATACTTCTAAGTTCAACCTTCTACCCTATCCACCTATTAGTATAGTTTTAGGCTATTTACCTATATTATACCATTTTTTTCCAGGTATAGATTCCTATTAATATTATTCCTTTTATTTTGCATGGTCCTCTTCTATTCCAATTTGTTTACCATGGCCGAAATGACACAATATGCATTTGAGCAACCTAGACTCGCACACCTAATATTTGATAGATTGCCTTTATTGAATGAGAAATACTCATACATTTTCTTTAAACAACTTTTTTTTTCCCAAAGTAGGCTTCATTATTTCTAACTATTGGATTTAAATTAGTATTATTGTTATCTAAGTTTCCAATGCTGACTTTGGGCACTACTACTATGCACATTACCTGCATGTTTAATTTATCAGTTTATTTCTCTTAATTAAATTATATGTATTCCACCCAATGTGGGTCTTTTCTCTAAGATGTACAAATTTTAACTCTTAATTAAAATTTTATTTTTTTATACTAATTATTTAATACTTATGCTTCTTTATACTAATTATTTAATACTTATGGTTTGGTATCTTGAGATTCCTCTAACTTGACTAGTTAAATTTATATCTTTTAATCTTGTGAATGTTTTTTTAATAATACATTTTTTACATTAAAATAGTAGAGTTAGTAATTGCCATATTAATTTTATCAATCCTTTATCCTATCTATAGTACCTACTTTCCTTATGAAGAAGTGTCAAGTAGTATAAAAAGGGAGTAAAAACTAGAACCATCACACATGTGATTAAAAGAATGGCTAAAACACTTTTTCCATTATTATCTTTTACTCCACATTTATCATAGAAAAGGTAATAAACTACATAGTACTAGTTGGCATATAACAATAAGTCTCCTATTTTCGTTAGAATTCAAAAACAATTCCATTTTGTAACAAGCTTATTCACACTGTAGTTTTTACTGAATGTTTAGTTTCATGAACAATACTTGGTGATTTATATTCATTTTTATTATGTTGACCCTCCTACTTTTACAAATGGGAGACCTATATAGGATGGTATGATAGGCCTTCCTATGAAGAGCTATTAAATTTATTTCACACATAGCTCTCTTAAAATTCTTTAACATGTAGATGGATTCTTTCTAATATTATCCCATACTAATGTTAGAGGATAACCTAATATATATTTATATTCCAAGTTTTGCTTCTATTTTCTATTACAGTCAATTTCTGCTTAGATAAAGGTAAGAAATACTAATATTTTTAAAAATTATAATAGTTTGAACCTTTAGCTACACTATTGATATCCAAACAAACATTCACTAATCTCATCTTTCATACAATTTTGTCTTATAATCTCTTACATTGTGATTATAACTTTTCTGTAGTCAGTACTAGAAATTAAATCTCACTAATCTATTATTGAGAAATATTTAAAGATAACCAAACATTTTCTCTAATCAACCAATATTCTACAGAAGAAAATGGATTCACCATTTCTCTTAGACATAAATAACAAGTTATCTACCCTACAAGAATTCTTTTGGAAAAACTATGGAAGATGACAAATTCCTCCCAATGAATGAGTCTCACACCAAGAAGCTCCCCCAAATCTCATACTTCTTTCTTCCCTTTACTCCAATTCCCTTGGAAAAAATTCCCCCTTAACCATTTTCATTAATGGTATCTAATATTTTCTTTGCAACATATTTTCTTTAGCAACATCCTACTTTTAAGGTTTCTATCCATGTTTTTTTACCTATTTTTTTTCATAAGATAGGAAAAATGTTTCCTTTATCGGTCATAAGCATGTATTTATCTCCATCCCTCCTTATTCTTATATTTTTATCCAACTTGGCATTCTTATCCTTCCAATATTATCTTTCAACTTAGCATAACATCTCTCTCCAATTATGTTTCTTACCTACCAACAATCTTTCTCTTACTAATTCTTGGAGCAGTTTGGAAAGTCCACCATTTGGATTGATTCACATAACAAATTCTTGGACAACAAGAAAGCCACATCATTCACATGTTATTTCCAAAATTATTCCAAAAATAAAAAAGAAAAATAAAAGCATGTATTCATCATGAAATTCATTTACTTAAATCATTAAACTTAAGTCATGAGCCCATGTAAAACACCTATAAATAATATTTATAAATAAAGATAAACAATCGTATCGGTAAAAATAATTTCAATGGAAAATATTTAATGATTTCCAAAGACCATGACGAAACCATCCTAATTGAAAAAGAATCAAACAAATCAAAAATGGATGTAATGCTAGAAGACACTATATGACTATTTAAACACAGAAGACCATAAAAGTAATATATTCCTTAACGTTATTAAAGTTGTCAAGAAAGTTAATCAAGGATTCCATGATGATTCCTTATTTGGTTTACAAGTAAAATTAAAATTTATTAAAACATCATTGGGTGTTGAATTCAACCATTTAAAAGACATTCTAGAGCTCCATATTAGGTGGTGGTTAGTTACCTTTGTTAGTGACAATGAGACGCAATTATCTACAATTGAGCAACTATAATTCCATGAACAATTATCTACAATTGAGCCACAATAATTTGATTAAGAAGAAATCTAAGAGGCAATCTTTAAGCTACATGTAAATAACATATCATTGTTCTCCCATGAAAGAATATATTAAAGAATGACTACAAAAAATATTTAAAATAAAGCAATAGTCCCCATTAAAATTTCATAAAATTGGGATGATGAGCTTTAATGAAGCCATACATATGTCCCCAATAACTACCCAAGAAATTGGTATAAAACTATTTTGCATAGCCATACATATATCAAATGATTCTTCAATAAATAGAGGGATCATTCCACATTTAATACTTATGTATTTTCGTGAACACTTATTTACATTTGAAGAAAATCTTTTCCATCTTCTAATTCATGGATTATTCCAGCTTAAATGAGGTTGTTTCATATTTTTGAAATCCAGTACATCACTAAATTTTATCTTTTCCTTGTAGGTAACCTTTAGGGTTACTATTGGTCAAAAAGGATTTCCTTGATTTGGCATTTCTGCCTAGCATTTCTTGTCTTGTATAGTTAATGCATCATAATAGTTCGTAGCAAAGAACGGTCTCCTTTTTTGTTGCCACATTTTCTGTATGAGGCCTTTTCCAAGGAGGCTCAAATTTGTAGAAACTATCATGATTTAATTTTTCCTTGTTATTTTATTTCTTCTATGAGATTCAAGGGACAATCCCTTAAGACATGTCTATCTTATTGGAACTCTTGACATCGAAATGATATTTTTTCTATCCAAATGATGTTTCCAAACTACATCATGATAGGATATTTTGATTGATTCCAATAATGTATGAGAGATATTCATATTTTTACATATAAGGCATATCATTCCTACTTGGTCACTTCAGATATTTTTACAAAATATTTTTGTTTAAAATACCTTCTATTATGGTTTCCTCTCAAAAAAAATTTGGAAAAAAAAAAATGTAAACCAAATTGGGTTACTAGTAATTTTTCCTTTTCTCTGTTCAACATTTCATACAAGAATTTCATAAATAAACCAACATTATTTAAAAATACAATCATTTATCAAATTCGTTATTTGTGTTCCTTATTTGCAAAAATCACCATAAAGAAGCCCTTTGCTCCTATCTCAAGTCCAATGTGTCCCTTCAACTGTTACTTTTGATGGATCCATCCAACCAATTCTCTCCCCATTAACCAAATACTTGTGAATTTAGATATTGGATATTAAGGAATGACCCTTCATATGCTACCATTTTTTCTAATTTTACTTCATGTTTCAAATCCTTGGTAGCCTTAAGAAGGAGCCACCCTTGCATATAAATTTTCTAATTGACACCTATTGAAGGATCATCTTTGTTACTATATAGACTACTTTGGGCCAAGATTTTATTGATGGAGTGCTTGCATGTGAAAGCCTAAGCTAAAACATATGTTTCATGTGGCCACATTTTTAAAGGAGGGGTTCAGACCCTCCTTACCCAGTTGAGCCACTAGTCATGGTTTTTCTCGTGCCACACTAAATGGATTAAATGTAATTCTAATGCTATAATAGTGCAAAGTATTTACTTCTACATAATGATAGATTTCCTACTACAAATTTGGGGCATAGGGATATGACCTTATATAAATGAAGGATCCCATGTACTGATACACGTTTTATTTTACCACAAAAAAATAGATTAATTTAGACATCTACTACGAGGATTTGGTTTGTAAATTGGTTGGGGCACATGAAAACCTTTAAGACCATTTCTTATCGATATCTAAGCTCTAGGCTCACTTTTAATATGTTAATTCCCAACTTACATTAATTTCAATGATCAAATTAGGGCATTATTTCTTAGAACCATATACAAGAGCGCTAATGATATTTATTGAAATTAGGTTGATAAATGTTATACTGCTAAAAGGTAGATTAATTTAGACATATACTACAAGGATTTCATTTGAGAATTGGTGAGGACTTTAAGATAGGTTGTCATCGATAACTAAGCTCTACTTCCATTTTTAATAACTTAATTGCTAATTTGTGTCATCACAATGATCAAATTAGGGCATAAATACCTCGAACCATATATAAGATCCACACTAATATTTATTTAAATTATGTTGATATAATTTTTTTCCCTTGCATATTTTTTTTTTTTTTTCAGTTTAGTTAACCTATTTTTCAAACCCTAAATCACCATTTATACCATTATAGAGACTAACTTAGATTTATCTTAAATGTAGATCTCTTAAGTGTTATGATGTATCAAATCTCTTTTCACTTTAAAAGAGATTTGCATGTCAAGGAATTTCATCCTTGTTCTCCCTTGAGTTAAGTTGTATCTTGGCCTTTTTGTAATTTGTCCAAATCAAAATGTTTTATTGGTAATTTTCCCCTTATGATGATATTTTCATAATCATTTTGTTTACATTACTCAATTCTACTACTCTTAATCCATATTTGAGTAACCATTTTAGATAGGGGTTAATATTAATCAATATTAAATAGGTAGTGAATAGAATGTCATTCAAGAAGGGAAATTTAGGTATTCCTATCTTCCGTCATTGTTTGAATCCTCCACAATTAAAACTTGCATTGAGTTATTTATTAGTATAATTTTTTTCATAGTTGTTCTTTTCCAAGTTTACCATTTCCACGTGACAGATTCCATTCCCATAATGGAAACAATTTCTTATTAGTGATTTCATATTGGTATTCTTGTCCCTTAAACTCAATTTTCTGTAACACCCTCCTCCAACATCTACCCATGTAACCATCCAACCAGGATAAACATGCGATGATAGGCTACTATGACTAGATTCAACCTTCTAGGTGACCTTAAGGAAGTGGAATTGATGGAAACATAACACATAAACCTTCCACATCAGCTACAAGTCCCCTTGGAACTATGCCAATACTTCAAGCACCTTGCCCTTGGGTCCCACTTAAGTTTTGATCAACTTAGTTCTCAATCGCTCTGATGTTATAGATCTAAAAACATCCAAGAGACCTCAGTTGCTCTCACAGGCTTGCCTGCCAGCGTCGAGAGACTCATTTTTCTACTGTTGCACCACTGCCCCCGATATTTGAGCCATTTTTTCTGGCCTAGAAGCGAGTTCATTTCTTAGAATGGAATGATAAATTAAGACGAGTAAAATAACAAGGAAAAAATGATGCAAAATTAATAATATAAGAAAGATAATAATCAAATCCCTACTAGCCATGACAGACATTTCTTCAAACATATAAAAGACATGTAATATAGAGGTGCAACCAACATAATTAAAGATAGGGATCTCATACCTATCTAAGAATTGCTAGGAACCATTATTCCTCGATGTCATTTGCTGCATTATCATCTATTAGGTCATAGATACATTATCCATTCATTTACAATGAAAAACATGATGAGAGTCATACATAGTTGTTGTCATGAAACATATATATAACCAACATAGTAACAACAAAAATTCCATAAATATATTAGCCATAAAATACAAATATAAATGAGTACATTTACAGATGAAAACCAAAGGAAGGAATTTCTCATTAATGGATGAAACAAACTAATGAGAGATGGGACTACCACATTCCACACAACCATAGTGTGGATGAACGAATTCTCTCTTCAACAAGTCACCCCCATGACATATTCGAAGCATGAATATGGGACTCATAGAACACACCGAAACCACCAAAGAAGCATGGATGCCACTCGAGTTATCCACCTACATCGTAAGGAATTTGAGTGCCTCCTAGATGTCTTAGGCTTTACCATAATCCACAGTGTGATCAAGGGATCATTACGACCTACACTAATGCCTACTCTCCAGGATTTACTATGTGTCCCATCTCGGGACTAATAGGCCTAACATAGAGAAATCCACCTCTCAGATTGACCATATATCACACCATTCATCGAAAAGGATTTATAGGCCCACCGATACACACAATCTTGGATTTACCATAAACCATGGTATGGCTCAAGGGTTACTAGTCTAGTGGCTTTACCCTAATCCACAGTCTAGTTCACGGACCATTATGCCATGCATTTTTCATTTTGTAAATCCACCCACTAAATTTGAATCCATCTCACCATCCCACATCAACCAAAGTATGAGAACCCATCTCATCAAGGCTATCATTAAATGACAAGGCTAGGGATAAGAACATAGTCACACCTAGAAAAACCCATGCCACGATAGGAAAGAAACACATTCCAAATATAGCAAGGAAAATACACATGAAAAATGATACCTTCAATGAATCGTGTTGTAACTACTTGATCTTGTCTTTCCTTGCTTGATATTTTCTTCCTCTTTCCTTCTTTTTCCTTTCTTTCTCCAATGCTAAAATACTCCAAGAACACTCTAAGTGTCCAAGAGTGAGGGAGAGAGAGAGAATAACGAGAGATCTCTAAAATTAAACTCACAAAAGGTTACCAACTCATCCTGATAAGCCTTTTTGATGAATGATGCCTCTATTTTCTTCATTTTCCATGATTCTCCTTCAATTTCATTCTCACATGAAACTTGTTACCTTTGACCTCCTTTTTATCCTAATTTCCATTATTTTCATAAATAAATGTGACAAAAATGTCGTTTTTCCTTTCCAAATCCTTATCTATTTCTTTTGCCAATTTCCTTAGCCATAAACAACCAAAGTAATAGCCCCTAGGATGTATTTCCCAACATTCAACTTGGAATAAGTGTCCCATCAATTGTGGTTATTATTTTTCACTTGTATTACATTGAATTTTCACCAAGGATGTTAGAGAACCTTCTCCATTCAACCACACATATAACTCAACAAACCACTCGAAATAATACATACTACTCATGCAGCTTTATAGCATAGCTCGGTGCAGTATTTACAATGATCACGTTGCTGAAAATCCAACCCATGTGACAACACAAAACATGATAGCTTAGCCATATGATAGAATATTAACATGACAACATAAGAACACGACAATTATAATGACATGACACCCATACCGCTTATTGGGGCTTTATAACATAGTTCATGGTGGTATTTACATCCATATACATATGTACATATATCAATATCACCAAGATATCTACCAAACATATACCAAGACACCATATCAAAACATATACCAAAACACCATACCAAAACATATGCGAAAACACCATATCAAGCCTATTTTGCATCAACCGACAAACAATGAAGGATACATAGCCTACATCTAATCCACCATCTCCCATGTAGCTTCATCGGGACCAAAGTGATTCCATTGAACTTTAACTTTCTTGATTGCTCGACTTCGGAGCATAAGCACCTTTTTCTGCAATATACACTCAGGCTCCAACTAGAATTCTCCACCTGTAATACAGACCAATCAATCACATCATCAACACATTTGACATACTTTTTCAAGAATAATACATGGAAAACTTCATGGACTTTCTCAATCCTCTCAATGATACAAAAGGTTCGTCAAAATTGTGGTACCAGCTTGGCACATGATCTAATCTATAAGGAGATCTTCCTCGGTTTGATGCATAAGTTCACATATTCCACAAATTGGAACTCCTTGAACAACCTATTTTGATCTGCATAACTAGTGGCCCAATCCTCTCAGCGATATCGGAGGCTCAACAAAATTCTGGTAGCATCTTGACACATGATCCAATGTGCAAGGAGATCTTCTTTGGTTTGATGCCTAAGTTCACCTATTCCCCAAATTGGAACTCCTTGAACAACCTATTTTGATCTGCATAACACTTCCATCTATCCTGTATTTCCTTTAGATTCTTCTTGATTTCCTTCATGTCCTATTCCATGTCTACCAACATGTCTGGCCCACTTAATACCATGTTAATCAGATCACTCCACTGATAGGAGTATTGCAACTCCGCCGAGGAAATGCATCAAAAGGACTCATCCCCAATGACTCTTGATATCCATTCTTATTTGCAAAATCAACCAAGTGAAGATACTATTCCCACTTCTTTCGTTGATGCATCACATACATCCTCAACATGTCCCTCAATATCCTTTTGATGCTCTTTGTCTGTAGATGATAAGTCATGTTGAAGGCCAAATATGTGCCCAAACATGCAAATAACCCCTTCGAGAACTTGGAAGTGAACTTCGCATCCCTATTTGACAAAATATTCTTTGGAACACCATACCATCTAATTACATCTTTGATTAATACCTATGTGATGTCACTAGCTCAGAATGTAGACTTCACTGGAATGAATTGTGCAACCTTTATCAACATGTCCACAACAAACATGATGGAATCATGCTGTCTCACTATCATTAGCAACCGTCTGATGAAGTCGATGGAAATTTCCTCGCATTTCCACTATGGAATTGCAATCAACTATAGCAGTCCACCTGGATGTTTACACTCTCCCTTCACTCTTTGACAATCAAAATGTCTAGCCACAAACTCTTCTACATCCGTCTTCAGATTCAGGCAATAATGAAATTTCTTCACTGTAGTCAATGTCTTCTGATAACGTGGGTGACCCAAATAAGGTTTCACACGAAACTCCCTAAATATCACCTTCTTGAGCTCACTGATATCTGGCACATATATCCTATCTCTAAATCTAACCAATCCATCTATTGTAAAAAAATAATCCACACCATGTGCACTTGCACTTGTACCTGTACTTGTACCTATGTCTCTGCCTGTACTTGAACCTATACCTTTACTTGTACTATCACATGTACCTATACCACCACATGTACCTGTATGTGTACCATGTTGCAATCTATTCACAGTCTCTATATACCTCACATCTTGTTGACCTACTTGCAAGATCCTATACTTTAAGTGTGTCCCATTGGAGTTCATAGTTGCCAAGTGGTCTTCCTATACCTACCTACTGAGAGCATCTACCACCCTGTTTTGTTTACCTTTGATGTACCTATTCTCAAAATCAAACTCACTAAACATGGCCAACAATCTAGCTTGCCTCATGTTCAGATTTTACTGGTCAAACAAATACCTCAACCCAATGTGATCACTCATTAGTAAAAATATCCTTCCAAGAGGTTAGTTCCTCCACATCTTCAATCCATGTATGATCGTTGCTAACTCAAGGTCATGCATTGGGTATTTCTTCTTGTGCTCATTTAGTTTCCAAGACTCATAGCATACCACCTTTCCGTCCTACATAAGGAGTCCACCAAGTCCTGTTTTGCAACCATATGTGCACACCTCAAACTCTTTTTCCAAATATGAAATCTGTAGCAGTAGTGCATGTGTAAAAAAAAATCTGAAGTTAATTAAAAATAGCCTCACACTCTTACGTCCATTTGAAATTCTTACCTTTCCTCTACAATGATATAATATGATAAGAAATCTACAAGAAGTTCCTGATGAACCTCCAATAATAGCTTTCCAAACCCATGGAAAGTATCACCTCATCCACACTGTTAGGAGCTACCCATTCTGTGATGACTCTTATCTTCTCTGGATCTATAGTAATTCCCTCCTTGGAGACAACATGTTCCAAGTAGTGTACCTCCCTCTAAAAGAAACTACACTTCTTGAGCTTAGAATATAATTGATGCTACCTCAACAACCTCAACATTGCTGCTCAATGCTGAGCATGATGTAACACACCTCTCTTGTGTGCTAAATTATTGTAAACCTAAGATGAGTTAAACTTAGGTGTGATTTCCTCTCTTGTATGTTGAAATATTGTAAACCCGAGCTAAGGAAAGCTAGGTGTGATACCCACCTTTTTGGGTTAAACTGTTCTAAACTTAAGTTGAGGAAAGCTAGGTGATATGTAATATGAAAAGAAAATGTGTTATTAAATAAGTTAATAAAATAAATCACTTGGAGGGTTGAGCACAAGAGAGAGGAGATTCTTCTGAAATCCCATGAGGAATGGGATAGAGATGAATCTTTCATGATAAAACTTATATATGTGATTCTAGATAAGCTTGGATGGATTGGAGATCCATCATATGGATGGGAGACAAAGATCCATCAGACATAAAACCTTTGCGGGAGATAAAGGCAAGCTTTTGGGAAGAAAATCCTCATGGGAGATAAAGATGAGATTTTACGAAAAATACTAAGGCAAATGGAAAAATCCATAAAAGCGGGATGCTGCTAATGGTAACTAAATCATGAAAGAGGGTATTAAATATCGAGTGCATTTATAAATTGAGGACAGTTGATCCTTAGCAAGATCTTTAGCTAGGGGGAATCAGAGGTGATTCATGGTTGGGTGGTGGTGCTCCTCCCTCCAAGTGATGTTCTTTTTCTTCCTCGTTAAATACTCTTACATGGAGTTTTTGTACGTTGATTTCTTACTCTCTCTTTGTTATAGTGCTGATTTTTATATGAGACAATTTCGTAAGTCTCTTTTCCATGAGAATGTTTGAATGAATTACATGAGATGCTTATGGATTATTATATTTTCTAGTGCTTCCCTCCATTATGATGAGATTCACTTGCATGGTATATGTTTCATGTTAATCCTTACTTATTAAGATGTTAAATCATACACTTCAGTTATATGGATGGCTAGATTACCTCTCTTATGGAAATGATGGATTGAATAATGCATTTGACTCTCGTGTGATCGCATATGCATGTCAAGGTTATTATGATCATCTTTACATTTGATGAGGAGGGATAACATGATATAGTGTTATTGAAATTCTCATGCATGTGGAATAGTTATGGAGGAATGTCTCCCATAGAATTGTTGATGATTCACAACTATTTATGTCATGCATAATGACGATTGATGCTTTCTCATGCTGCATAAAGAATTGATGGTGTGCCATGTTTCATATGGGTATTAGGATTTTAATCATGTTTCCTAGCCTTATTAGTTATAGAAAATTCAAACATCATTCCAATTATGCTGGGATAGGGATATCAAAGAGTTTTAGTAACTATATGCTATGATTTAACCCTTTCTCCTAGTTATGGATTAATGACTAAGGGATGATATCAAGAGTATTGTAATCATTGTATCTATAATGATTGATTAAATACGCTTGTGATGGACACTAAAACTCAACTATAATTGAAGAAATGTTCAAATTAATGGAGCCTAGGGGAGAAAATCCTGAGTAGGCTAAGGAGGTAAGTGACAAAAGGTATCATAGCTTCAGGTTCAGACCTTTTAGCCTATGGGCCAATATGCATATTTCACCTATGTATGTAAAAATCTAATCGAACAAACACTATGGGAAGTTTTTTGCAAAAGAAAAAGTGTCAAAGGATCTTATTGCTGGAGCAGTAGACTACACGCATATTATTTTTTAAATAATGCGACAAACATGTTTGAACATTGACCAACAACACAACTATGTGGGTTATCTCTTCAAATCTATAGAAATTAAGACCCTACAATTTGTCCAATTGGGTTCACCCAATTTTTCATACAATAAGGTGCAAAAAACTGTCTAAATTGCAAGGCATTGTAGATTATAGAAGTGACAATTTCTGGAAATGTTACAATTGTTAGATAGTTCATCTAAAGAAAAACAAATAGTAGGATACCAAACAATGTTTCATGGAATTTTAGAAAACTATGTGAAGAACAACTGCCAAGTTCAATTTGGCTAATTTTTCCATTTTCTTGCATGCTTACTGATCCATGCAAAATCCTTGTGATCAAGGAAAAGGAACATATATAGGTTGGACGGAGAAGAGTTACATTCAGCGACATAGAATGCATGGAGGTTGATATGTACAAACAATTTGTATACATGTTTCATTTTGCACTTGATTTTAGCATTCTACATTATTACAATGTACTTCTGAATGGAGCACTATAGGTTTACTGAGTTGATTTAGTTGTTTCATAACTATTTCTAGGATGGTATGTATTAATACATTTTTTGTTACTAGCTTTTATCTATATTTGTGTGATAGAAAGTAGATAGAAAACTGTCCTATGCGACAAATGAATGTAGAACTCACCATTCCCTTCCTAGATCATTACAAAAGGAATTAAGCATGTTTTAGGTGGTAGATTGGGTGTTACTGTAACATTTAGTGGGTTTACTTTTCGGGGTGTTATTATAGGAAGAAATCACTGAAGGCGAATTCTCAAACCTTAGCAGAAATACACAATGGCGGCTAGTGCCAATCTTCCTCAGGTGACTTGAACTTTAAACTAGCACTTCATTGACTCTTTTTTTCTCATAATGATATGGATGGTGATATTGTTTTCCCAATTATAAGAAAAGAAGGCATGTAAGGAATATGTCGAGGTCATGTGGGAAAAATGGTTTATTCAAAATAGTGGAGATGTCTTTGAGGTATGACAATAGGTCTCATTGTGGAAAGTGAACTAAATGACATAATGTAATCATATATTTCCAATTAAGCAGAATAATTTGAAGTAGAGGCTCAGTGCTAAACCAAATTTAAGTGATTACAAGAATTGCAAATATTGATATGAGTTAACAGTTTTGGCATCGTTATCTAACTAAATCTAGGAATAACTTGAAATTCTCAAAATTAGATCACAAAAATTAGATTAGGGTGGAAAATGAATCATCGTTTATCTATCTCTATGAGTCTCAAGGCTTTGGTCTCTCTGATATAAAAGAGAGGGATACCTAGAGGGTTAAGTGTTGAATTTTTCTGAGCAAAAATAAACAACAAATTACTAATCCTCTCTTGCGAGCGTGTGCCTGGTGCTTTAGTCATTACCTTGGGTGTGCTTATATTATTCCTCATACACTAATGAGGAATGTAGCATTTTTTTATGAATACTATCCAATAGTAGTAAAATTTCGTGAAATTTCCTTTCAATATTATACTCTCATAGCATGATGATCATCAAACTAAAGGCAATTGCAAATAATAGGTAATATTTGGTTAGAAATGAAATTAAAACTATAATCAAAATGCCTATAGAAAGGCATGCATGAGATGTTGGAAAAGGCTATTAGGAATCACAATGAGATTCTTCCATCCATGGGCTATCACCAAGGAGGAAAATAATTAGGATAAGAGACTCTTGTTCCCTTGTCCGCTACCTTTCAAACTAAAGGCATAAACACTCTGAATAAATAAGGAAACTTTTCCAACATGAAACCTTGGCTAATTGTGGTTTCTAATTGCACTACGAAGATGTAGGAAAAGCCATGTTCCATTGCTTTCATATTGTTTACCATGTGATAAAAATCCTACAAGTAAAAGAAAATGATGGTTGATTCTATTGCAAAAGTTAACACTTTTTCTTTCTTTAGATGGGATATCTATCCAGTGGTGGTAGGAAGAGGATTAGTTAAGGATGAAGGTCACCATATATCATTATCTTATCTCTGAGTAATGAACGGATAAGAGCAGGATCAAGACTTCATAATTAATATGGAAAGAACATAAAGCCTTTATTTCCCACAAAGTCTCTAGCTCACCTCAAAGGTGTTTATGATTAGAACTACCCTTTTATAGTGCACGACGTGATCACAAAACCAATCTTGAAGTTTCGTATACTTTTGAAAAATTTAACCTTCCTCTGAAATGCCCATATTTTCATTTTTGCATTTCTTAAACCCCCTTTTTTTCATTAGTCCCTTGTCATATAGTAGAGACTTCGTTAATAATTTTTTAAAGGGTCAAATCTATATGAGTATGCCACTCAGTTGAAGTAAAAAACAGTAATGGTGGACACCAGTTGTTTCAAAAAGTCATAGAATGGATCAAGCAATAGAAGACTCTGTATTTGGAGGCAACAAATTATAGAGGTTTTGCATAGAAGAAAAATTGGCCAATAATATCTACTTGCATGGTGCGTTTTGCAAGGTTGTTTATGTTGTTTCTGCCATGTGGTTATATATGCAAATAAACATTAAATTCTTATCGGTTACGTAATAATGTATATGTAATAAAACACAATAATAAATGAGATACTCATGAAAATTATCCTTTAATATTATAGAAGTGTTTGTTGTGTTGTTATATAAATTCGATGTATAGTTACAAATTACATATATGCATAAATAAAACGTATGGAAAATAGATGGAATACTCTTCGAATAAGTGGTGAAAGCATATTGGAATAGTTATTGTGTTGCATGAAAAGGAGGCAAGTAGGCCAACTAAATCGTATTTCTTTGAGTTCTTCGAAAGCAATCACACACCATGAGGGGGCTCAGTAAGATCGTTGATGGCCGTTGGCTGAACTGTATCGGAGCTATTTGGCATCTACAATGTTTTCTTTATCATACTTGTGGCAAGCTCATATAGAAAATAATTTCTCTGAAAGTTGCCTCTCCACAATAAGTAAGTCATTCATTACACAATTCCTCCACAAGAACATTCAACACTGACATGAAATCGAATAATTCAAAAATTCTGGGTTGAGCATTTTAAGAAAAAAAATATAATAATATAAATGGGAGTCACTTATCTTGATTCCATTGTAAATTATACCGAGGTGAAATGAAATAGCTCACAACATTTGATTTCTTAGTCTTCAAATTCCCCTCAGAAAAATTTTGTAATGCATTTAAATTGTGACTTTTTATCTGATGGAGACTAGATAATCGCCTAATGCTATAACGAAATTGGTTGTTCAACAGATTTAGAGACTGGTTTTAAATTTACACAAATCATATAAGATTCTATGTTTAGTAAAGTCTTGAATCACTTAAATATGCTAGTGTAATCTAATTACAAAACTTGTTTTCCTAAAATAGCATGCAAATTTAAAACTTCCTTTGGTTCATTGTTCTCAAAACTATGTTAAGGTACATGTCTCTGACCCAAGCTAACGTGTACAACATTTCTTGTCCAAACTAAGATAATAAAACCTCACTTGCATTCAAATGAATTTCATGCACCCATCATTTGTGTGTAGAATATAGGCATAATTGCATTGGCAGTATCAAAATTATCAAATATTTATAGTGTGCTAGTTGCCTCTAGAAATGACTAGGATATAATATTATACCATCCATTAAAGGTCGAATAATATGGCTATTAAATTTGACTTATAAATAAATGTCAATGTGGGGCACTGTTGAATTCATTATTGGGGTTCAAGTTTCACCAAGGAGATGTTCTTGTTTATGCTCGTTCAATTTTTAGTCATGATATGGTTGTGCTTGAGTTCATGTTTGTGTTTAGTGATATTCACAATAATGGTGAGGGCTACATGAGAGACCATTGAGCGAAAATGTGTGAGTTTAATTGTCTTGAAATTTATCATTTTTATTTTGTTGAAGGAAGAAACCTCTAATTCATGTTATAATAAAAATAGATGTAATGGATGATTATGTTGATTGATTTTTTTTTGAAGTCGCTAAAGATATTCTTTTCTTTGTGGAAAATTAAAGTGGGGAATGGTTAAATTATAAATAAAGCAAATGACACCTGTACAAGTATGATGTATAGGACTTTCAGTGTCCTGAATTATATATGAGGTAATATTTAGCATAAATTATCATGTACAAATGATAAGTATGCAAGGTGTACCACTCATGAATATGTTATGATTATACCAAGAAGACTTGTGAGTATTATGTTGTTTCTTATTAACACTGACATAGTTGGCAAGTGTGACTTGCATTTAAGACATGGATATTTCTTGGTTTATAACAAAGCTCCCATCATAGTTAAGAAGTGAAACATTTTGCATACATGAATTATTCAGTGATTATGATAAGAAACACTGAGATGCAAACTATGAGGAATTCTCATATTTTAAATAATGGATTAATCACACCTTGAAAGAGTTATAGTCAAATTGGATGATTAATTAAGTAGGTGATAATTCCTATTGCTATAGGAAAATTTATAACTAAATCATTAAGGCCTACATAATTATCATCCCTATACAAGTGGGGAAAAAGGAAGATGATAGATAAGATATTATACCTATGGCGGGAGAGGTGAGATGATGGTATGATAATCATCCACTCTCGAATGTTTTATAACGTAAGAAACTCTGGATATAGTGCGACTAATAAGGTATAATGGTTAATAATTATTATCATGTCCAAGGATATCATAACATCTAATGTAAAGATGGTTATGGAAGAGGGCTTACCCTGTTAGGTACTAACCATAAGCCTCTGTGATAAATATGGCCTATTGGGAGGATATGGTTAGTGGACGATTTTTGAACGTGTTATGAGAATGTTGACTAAGAAAGGTTGTGAGAATTTTTAAACATTGATGCAATTGACATATATCATCATGATATTAACATTATAGCTAGCTTCAATAGAGGAAGTCCATGTTTGCGTCATTCTTTTATTGTTGTATGACACATATGCATTGTCATGGATTGTTGGGTATATTGTTATCATAATCCTCGTTAAGGGGTCATCAAGATAAATTCGTTGTGGAAAGAATCATGCTAAAATCTACACATAATAATGAGGCATATGAATTTTCTAGGTAAACACATGGGTGTGCAATATTTTAGCCTTATAAAAATATTGTAGTTATCATTTGGTTGATGAAAGATGTCAAGCATCCATGACATGAAAGAGTATTGAGTGGATGATGGGAATTGTCTTGAAAACTCATGATAAATTCCAATATTTTTTTTGGTTCATTAGGCAATTTATACAAAAATGATTGTACAACAAACTTGAAGATGTGGCTACCCGAGTGCCTATAACAGGAGAATAATCTACAAAACAAAAGAATATGATTGACATAATGATCATGTCGGTAAAGTATAGTGCAGGGTGGTTAAGTTGTTGAAATATAAAAATGGAAATAGTAAATCACCCGAGGTAAATGATTTAGTTACTCATATAATGATTACTAAACTATGAGTTAATAGTCTGTCTAAGATACAATTATGCATACTATATTACTCATACTGTGTTACAACCAGATGAAATTGTAAAATGATATACACTTGACAAAACTTTCTCTAATTACAAAAATGAACTGTGCTCATAGAAATTCCTTGTCAATTGAGTACATTTTTTTAATTGCTAGAAAAAGATAAAGGAAGGTTTGGCATGATACTAACATTATAGAAAAATATGTGGACAAAGTTTTTTTCATGCAGGTGATACCATTGGAATGGTATGATGGGTTGTAGCACAGATGGTACCATGTACAACAGTACATACGGTTCCCATATGACTACATACCTTAGATGTTTGAAACAAGATATATATATTAGTGTGCATAGTACACATTATGTGCAGGTATTCATGAAGATGTTAGATAAATGTTTGCCAAGGCAGCCGACCTAGAGGATACATAGAAGAAAGAAAAGTAAGATTGGTATAACTAACCATTATTAATTGTAGTTGGCACACATACAACTACGATGAATATAATTGATGAATATATATTTTTATGTGAACTAATATGTTATTACCTTGCAGGCATATAAATGAGGAAAATATGCTATCTAATGTATTGTATGCAGAGAGACTACAAGAAGAAGATGTTCGACAAGAACACAAATGCTTGAAATAATGCAAGGAGAGAACATCAATCCTTCAAATAAAATAAATGATAAGTAATAGCTTCTTTAATAATATTAAATAACAAATTATCATATTTATCATAGTTAAAATTTTGCATCTTCGAATTCTCAGAAATTATTTGAAAAAAATGTTACTGGTAGCTATGAGAGGAGAGCACTCCTTGATATTGATGTAGCTACGGAAGGAGATATGCTAGGAGCATTGTTTGTGACTTAGGTACATCAGAAAAATTGCATTAGATGGTAGAGCCATGAAAGTTGTCAATTTAGAAACCAAATACCTATGAACAAGCACATGATGCAGTGATATACCAACGACTTTGTAAAATTTAAGGGGGGGAGTATGTTGTTAACACTCAGGTTGTTCCCTGCTTCCTAAAGGGAATATGGCCGAGGTAACCACTGACCAATATTTTAGCTACAGGTCCTAGCCTACCTGTAACCAGAGAGGTCTCTCTCTTTATAATTTATCTTTGTTGGTGGATGATTTTAGGGTAGTTATGGTGTGCCGTTTTGTTTGAGTTTGGTGGGTTGGTGAATTCAAATAGAGCTGAGATATAGATCATAGAACAGTTTGGTCCATTGGGCAATGGAGTTGAGGTAGTGTGCTGCTGAAAAATGTTTATGAAGGCAGAGTGTTGTTGCAGAGCCAGGTAGGCATCTGTGGAACAATTTCTTAGATTTATGAAATGAAGTTATGGATTTAGTGAGTGAAAGGCAATTAAGAATCTTTCACTATGCTAACAAAGGAAAAATGAAAGTATTGCTTAAGAGCAATTAAGAATTCTTAAACAATATTCACAATGATAGAATTAGTTTAGACATGAGCAATTAAGAATTCATATCCACGGCTAATCCATAAGAAAACATATTTAGAAATAGATATTGAGCATAGGGTGTTCAAAAAAAATCCTACGCTATTCTTTTTCTCTATTTACTATGATCATGAAAACATATGAATTATGGAATACACAGAAAACACATACACAGTTCAGAATAACTTATTGTTCCAACAAATGACACAGGAATTCTGTAGCACAACAGAGCCATTCATTTCCACCCTCAGGCAACATAGGAACCAGGAAATCCACCAGCAATTTGTATTATCAAAATGTCTCAAGTATACAATAGAGCTCCTCAGAAAAAGTTTTCACTACAACCGACCCTCAATACGTTCTTTGAGGGGATATATATAAAAAATGGGATACAAAATATCTCAATAGTGAGTTATTGTGAAATAAATTCCACCACCAACTCTCTTACAAAAAGTAAATGAAGGAAACAACTATAGTATTTAATGCTGAGATGGAAGCTATCTTTCTGTCAGACAACTTTTGACTTTATGGCTCAGGAAAGTTGGTTGTAGCTGTGCCTTTAATTCTACGTGAGTTGAGCTTGCTGTCTGGGTGCTTTGTTGAGTCACTGTACGGATGCTTTCTATGATACCTGCGTGCTGATTTACCTGTTGACCTGTACTGTGACTGAGATCTAATTTTTCACAAAAAGGAATAACATAGTGGCATTATCTGGGCAGAATTTCCAGCATTGTCTGCCACCAATCAGCTGGAGGTAGCTGATGCCTCCTTATTTTCACCAGTGTTTCATCTGCTTCTGTATATCTGTAGAAGTTTGGAGGCACCTCAAACAGATGATTTATCTCATGCTCAATAAAAAATAGATTTTCTATTTTTTCATACAGAGATTGCCCAGAGGGAGGCCCTGCTTCCTCTGTGGAGCTACTGGATGCTTTTATTTGATTTTCAACATAATTGTTGATCCTTGTCATATAGTGATTATATGACAGCAGTTGTCTTGTGCCAGTCACTAGGCTTGGCAGTCCTTTATCCTGTAACACTGTCATTTTTTCCCTGAATTCATCAATTTCTGCCTTCATTTCCTGACATTTTCTTTCCAGAGTTTGAGTGAAGTTCCTCAAGATTAGCACTTTCTTAGCTGTCAGGATGGTGTCTATTCTGCTGTTTATCTCTAGAGTTGCCAATTCCTCCCTAGTGATGTTATTGAGGAAATATATCATTTTATTGGCTTGCTCAGGCATGATTCCTAGTGCTCTTCTGGATCTTTGTATTTCAACATGAGCCATGCATGTTAGTTCAACCTGCTCATATATTTCCTGGATTGACCTCCATTGGTCCTGTATTGATTGGCCAATTTTGGCCCAAATTATCTTCTTTATTTCTGCTAAGGTCTTGCCTAGGAGCAATTCCTTTTGCAAAGTTTTTACTTTCACCTCCAAGGCCTTTATTTATATTTTCTTTTCTGCCGCTGTCATCCTGAACTTATCATAGCTAGCCTCTATCTTGGCCAGTCTACCCTTGGCTTCATTTATTTCTATTACTTGAGTCTCAAGCTCTTTGACAGCTTTCATCAAGTCCTCCATACTCATGCTGGATTTTGCTGCTGTTGTTGCTTCTGTTGTTGCTCCTATTGCTGATGTAGCTGTGGTTGGTGCTGGAATGGCGGGAGGGGCAGGTCCAAGAGTTGTAGATGTTTGAGGGGGCTGGGAGGTTGACTCCCCTTGCTTGTCCTGCAATGCCTTCTCTAATTCTGCTTCCATTTGCAATACTCTTTTATTCATCACTAGAAGCAGGTCCATGGCATCATCCACTTTCTTTTCTTGTGCAAGTTCTGATGTTTGAGGGTGAATGGTTGGAGGAATTTTTTCCTACTTTCTCAGTGCAGCAATGGCATCCTCTTTTTTCTTCATAAGGGCCCTAACACCCTTTGGATCCTTTGGGTCATGTCCAAGATCAATGATTATGTCTTCCAAAGTCTTTATTCTTTTGTCCTTAGCAGAGGAAGACAAACTTTCCAAATCAAGCTGTGTAATTGTGTTCTTTAGTGCTTCTTTTAACTGATGGGCCAGCATGGCCCTATCTGCAAGTGTGGCATACACCATTTCACTAGTCTGTTTGTGCAGCTCTATCTGATCCATGGGGTGTATGTCTTTAGAAAAGACCTCCAAGTTTGTTCTTAAGTAATTTGTAGAGGTTTTGGGATGTGGAACTTTAGGCTTTAAATGAGTAAAAATCATTTTTTCCTCTTTGATATCATAGGAAGCCATCAATCTTTGTTTTTTGGATGGGGTTGCCTTCAAGAATTGATCATAGAGTTGCACTCTCAACAATTCATTTTGTGCCTTGATCTCCATGAAACCTCCTTTAATCCCAGCTAGTTTCTTGCCATGTTACCTTGAGAATGATACCTCTGTGCCTTGTTGCATGGCCTGTTCTAGCTTAAATGAGCTAGTGGCAGTCTGCTGGCTCGATTTCCTTTCTCTGTTGTGGCTTTCTGCCCTTTCCTCACTGATGTCTTCTTCCTCTGATTTAGGGTCAATCCTTGGCCTCTTCGCTTCTGGTTGCTGTGTTGACCCAGTTGGAGGTGTGACCTCCTCTCTATCTCGCTTTTTTCCTCTCTCTTAATTGAGAGGTGTTTGCAAAGCTGGGATTTGGGGTGGTCCAGTTTGTTATAAAGGGGCTTTCCCTTGAGTTTGATCCTTTGAGGTGTTGCGTTGCCCTGCCTCTGTCTCTTGATGTTCATCCATTATTTCTTTGCCCTTTGCTGTAGTAGTGGTTGTAGATGCTTGCTGGGTAGTCTGTGCAGCTGGAGCAGTGGATGTGCCTTATCCTACATGGACTGGTTTCTTGAACAGAACCTATTGACAAGAATTCAAGTCAAAAGTTTTCTCTAAATCTTTCACAGTCTGCTCCATTTTCTCTTCCTGAGTAAATTCTTCTACTATTGATTCAGGTACCCATTCATCTTGGTTGGCAAAGTGTTTTATTTGTGGGTATGGGCAATGTTTATAGGCTAGCAGCCTATACTCGACTCTCCTAGCATTGATAAAGCCTTCACGGTGATAAGGGACCCACCAGAAGCTTCTTTTAAGTTTGACCTGCTGCCCCAATATTTGATCAGCTTCTTGCCAACCATCTTTCTTGTTCATGATGAATGGGCCTAGGTGGTCTCTGAATTTGAGATTAGCCTTCTTCTTGGCACTGTGGAAGTGTGTCAGAACAGAGTTTATGAGTTGTCTATAGTATTCCAGGGCAAACAACCTCATAGGTGCATACCTTGGGAGCCTGTAGGGACAGAGCTCACAACCATAGATTCTGATAACTGTGTGATTCTGGTATAAATACCAATCACCTATCTTGTAATTCCTAGACAGTTGTAAGATTTTCTGCATATACTTAGACAATCTGTTAGGAGGAGTCCTCTTTAAGAGGCATGTGACTGGATAAACAAATTGGTCAATAAATTCACAGTATGAATAGGGAGAATTCTGGACTTGGTGGAAGACTGAAGACCAGAAGATGACAGACCTCCTCTCACCCTGTGAGTCTAGCTTCTTGATAGGGCACTGGAAGCAATCTGTCTGATAATGCATGAACAGGTGATAAATGTATGATGAATATTTAAATACTGCTTCCCTTTTTAGCCTTGACAATTGGTCATGTATCTTGTTGGCAATATACTTGGCATAATTGTATTTTACAGCAGGGGGCTTCTCAAGGCTATATGCAGATAGCATGACCAACATAGTTTCATCAACATGCTCATTTGTGGTGAATCCCAGCACAGAGGTTAACATGTCCACCAGCAGCTTGCCTACCTCATTGAAATTGGTATATGAAAAAGGAGGTGGCCCAGAGGGTTGGCAGTCTGCCTTCATTGAATTTTTGGCCACTGCAACAATGTCTGTGCTAGAGAGCTTGGAGCCCTCATCCAGCAAGTAATTAATGGAAAAAGGGTACAGCAGCTGGGTTTGCTTGTAGTTCAGCATTTGATTGATGGAGTCTGGTGTTATGTAAAAGAGGATGCTCCAAGTTCTGGTCATAGTTTTCTGCACAGAGGTGAATGACTTCAAGAAAGACATTTACAGATGGTAGGGAGTAGGTGGGAATATTGGATTCCCAGATGCCATACATGTCACTGTTGTCCAAGTGATTGTTCCTCAGCTGGCAGAAGGTCTGTAAGTGGTTCCTCTCTGTTACAAAATCTGCGATGAGGAAATCACTGTCTACTAGTGGCATAGCTTCAAGCTCTTTATTTGGTGGATTCACAGGAGCTACATCCAGCGTAGATGGGGTGGCCATGTTTGATTTCAACAGGATGTTTACTTGAGTTTAGGATTGGTGCAAAGGCTAAGGAATGCCTGCTAAATTTTGTTTGGCAGTGACGAGCTTGAGAGTATAAGGAAACTCTAACAGGTTTTGATGAACTGAGGGGCACTCTGTTGAAAATACCAGAGTGTGTTTGAGCTAATTAGCTAGTTTTTCAAGGGAATTTCTTATAACAGGGATGAGGGAGTAGTTGTATTTGCTTTTAGCCGGTAGCTCGGCTTCTCCGATTAGTTTTTTATGGTGAATTTGCAAAAGGGCACGGGTTTCTTGCAGGGCTTTGTGGTGCAGGGACTTTACCAGGTTTTTAAGTAGTTTTAATGGACGATTTATCAAAGAGGAGCTTTTGCAGAGCTTCTTTACAGGAATTTAGGAGAACAATAGGAGAAATGCGGGTAAAGAAGGTTTCCTGCGACAAATACCTAGTTTTTATGGTGCAGGAGGCGTCGAGCTGGATTAGTTGTAGGTACTTGGGTCAACAATGAGGGAGACAACAACTTTGGCGGGTGAATTTTTGATTTCGGCCGTTGAAAGACGTTTTTTGCATGCAGAGGCGCTCTGGAAACGACGAATGAGAATGACGAATAATGGTCATTTCGCGTCCTTTTACGCATTTTTGGCCCTTTGGTGCCTTTTTGGTGATGACGTCATGCTGACGTCATCATGGGTCTGGGTATGACAGGGTGACGTGGAGCTGACGTGGGTGCCCAGGTGGCGGTGACACGGTGGCAGGGCAGACGGGTGGACATATGACGCGGAGGTGACATGGAGGCGTGGTGGCGGAAAGGCGAGGTGATGTCACGCTAACGGGGGCATGACGTCAGCGAAGGGGGATGGGCAGTAAGTGGTTTCCCCGAGGCCCCTGAGGTGGTAAGCGGTTAAGGGGGGGGGGGGGGGCGCTACGAACAACGCGGGAGGCCGATGCGTTGCGGGGGTACGACGGTTATACCGCCAATCCCTAGGACGCAAAAGGTCAGGCACCTTGTGTGGAGAAATGACCTCCCATCATTGGATGGGCGGGGCCGGTGATCGAATGGTGGGCGGGAATTGTGATGTGACCCCTATTTATTGCCGCGGGGACTCGCCCATTTAAATGATTAATTTAATAAGTTAAGTGCGGGGGTGGGTTAAAAACATTAGGATTTCAGTTTTTGGGTTTATTATTAATGTTTTAATTAAAAAACATTGCAAAGATGAATTTCAGTGCGGAAAAGGGGTAGGGAGGTTTAGTAAGGGCGGGAATTTTGATTTTTTTATTTTTAACCATAGTTTTTTGACAAAAACCATAGTTTTAGGGTCAAAGGGGGTTAATACTAACCCCTGGTGGGTTAATATTTCTGAAGAAAGGGTTATATAGCTATAGTGCTAGGGGGAGGGTATTTATACATATTTTTTGGGAATTTTTTCATAGATCCTAATAGAATTAGGGAAGGGGGGTAGTTAGGGAGCTAAATAATATGTTAGTTGTTAATATGACATTGTGAGGTGAGTGAAGGGGTAAAGACTAAGTTTTAAGAGGTAAAACTTAGGAATTGAGGGTGAGGGAATTGAGAATGAAGATTTTTACACAAAAAATGTGGCTTCTTTTCCTTGATTGAACTTCATAGTTTGACCTGGTACCTTGTCATAAACTGAAGTGGAATAGGACACTTGAGTAGATCTCAAGGTCCTTGGGGATGTTAGTAAATGATATTTGGGGAAAATAGGGGAAATTAGACATGCTTCCAATGTTTTTTCCTCCACCCTCTGCTATGATGCCCATATCCCGAATGGAATAAGTCTTGTACTTGATAAGCCAATTGGTGATGGCCCTCCATTTCTACAACCATGCACTACCTACCCATCCTAGTAATCCTAACATTTTTTCTTCACTTGAAGTGGGTGCACTTGAATTAGCAAACCCTGATAATTCTCTTTTTCTTTTGACTGCCCTCCTATCTAACTGTACCCTTATTTCTTCCAAGGACCCAGATTAAGCAGTTGGGTTCCTTCATTTCTCTACCTAGCTAGTCATCTGCCAAGCTTGAGATGTTTGGATAGGAAACATTCTCTATTCTGCAACAAGCAATTTAAACATGGCATGGTCCAGATTAGACTATTGGGTCATCCATGAAGTATGATTAGTAGCAGTATTTGTAGAGTATGATACTGCCCAAAAGATAGTAGTGGCATTTTGACTGGCCACTTTCCTGGTCTTTAGTTTGGGGTTGATTTTCACTTTTCTCTTGACCATTTGATTTTCTTGCCTTTTGATTATTCTTTTAAGGCATACCCTCTTTTCATTTTTTTAATTTTCATAGTATGTACACAAAATATGGAACCTTTGCAACCTGCAATGATGAACATATTTAGCCCTTCCACTGTCAATCATGAAAGATGAAACCTATTGGTATAGGAGCCTAACATATGTAACACCCCTCTCTTGTGTGCTAGATTATTGTAAATCTAATTTGAGTTAAAGCTAGGTGTGATTTCCTCCCTTGTATGTTAAAATATTTTAATCCTAAGCTAAGGAAAGCTAGGTGTGATACCCTCCATTTTTGGTTAAACTATTCTAAACCTAAGCTCAAGAAAGATAGGTGATATGTAAAATGAAAATAAAATATGTTATTTGATAAATTAATAAAATAAATCACTTGGAGGGTGGCGCACCAAGAGAGAGGAGATTCTTGCCAAATCCCATGAGGAATGAGATAGAGATTAATCTTTCGTGATAAAGCTTCTAGATGTGATTCTAGATAAGCTTGGATGGATTGGAGATCCATCTGATGGATTCGAGACAAAGATCCGTCCAACATAAAATCTTTGCAAAAGATAAAGGATAGATTTTATGAGGAAAATCCTCATGGGACATAAAGACAATATTTTTCGAAAAAGACCTAAGTAAATGGTAAAATCTATAAAAGTGGGATGCCGCTAATGGTAACTAAATCATGAAACATGGTATTAAATACCCATTGCATTGATCAATTAAGGACAATTGATCGTCAGTGAGATCCTCGACTCAGGGGAGACCAAAGGTGATTCATGGTTGGGTGGTGGTGCTCCTCCCTCCAAGAGGTGTTCTTTTGCTTCCTAGTTGAATACTCTTGCATGGATGTTTTGTACGTTGATTTCTTACTCTATCTATTATAGTGCCAATTTTTCTATGAGGCGATTGCCTAAGTTTCTTGGCCATGAGAATGTTCGAATGAATTACATGAGATTCTTATGTATTATTAGATTTATTGGTGTTTCCCCAAATCATGATGAGATTCACTTGCATGGTAAATGTTTCATGTTAATCTTTACTTATTAGGATGTTAAATCATACAATTTAGTTATATGGATGGCTAAATTACCTCTCTTATGGAAATGATGGATTGAATAATGCATGTGACTCTCATGTGATCACATATGCATGTAAAGCTTATTATGATCATCTTTACATTTGATGAGGAGGGATAGGATGATATAGTGTTATGCAAATGTTCATGCATGTGGAGCAGTTATGGAGGAATGTCTCCCATAGAATTGTCGATGATTCACAACTATCTATGTCATGGATAATGAAGCTTGATGCTCTTGCATGTTGCATTAAGAATTAGATGTTGTGCCATGTTATATATGGAAAAGTAAAACATTATTCCAATGACGGTGGGATAGGGATATCAAAGAGTCTTAATAACTGTATGCTATGATTTAGCCCTTTGCCCTGGTTGTGGCTTGATGACTAAGGGCTGATATAAAGAGTACTGTAATCACTGTATCTATAATGACTGATTAAATTCACTTGTGATGGTCATTAAAACTCAACTTTAAATGAATAAATATTTATAGTAATGCAGCTTAGTGGAGAAATTCCCACGTAGGCTCATGATGTATTTTACACATGATCTTCCACATTTTTAGAATATATCAATATGTCATCAATGAACACAATATTCTTTTTTCCAAATATGGATGAAACACATTATTCATCAAGAACATAAATGTAGTTGAAGGATTAGTTAAGCCAAATGGAACTACAACAAAATCATAATGCCCACACCTGGTCTGAAAATCAGCCTTGTAAATGTCCTTCTCTTTGATGTGTACGTGATGGTATCTAGATCTCATATCAAACTTCAAGAATACTACTACTCCCTTTAGCTGATCGAACAAGTCATCAATCCTTAGCAAAGGGTATGTGTTCTTGATAGTCGCTTTGTTCAAATTCTTGTATTCAATGCAAAATCTCACAGTTCCATATTTCTTCTTCACAAACCATACCAACGAACCCCATGGTGATACACTAAGCCTAATGTATCCCTTTTCAAACATTTCCTTCAACTACAACTTTCACTTCACCAACTCAGGTGTGCTCATCCTGTAAAGTGCTTTTTGATGTATGAGTTGCCCATGGAACTAACTTAATATAAAAGTGTACCTCCCTATGTGGCGGAAATTCTATAATTTCCTCAAGAAACACATCGCCAAACTACCGCAAAAATGGGTACCTAATCAACACATCGGAATCCTAAACCTCCTTTGATCCAGATTTAAACAGGAACGCAATAAAATACAAAGATAACCATATACACAAAGATGCAGTGGAAATAATGCGTCATTTCATTAATGGAAAATACTGAAATATGCTTACAACCAGAAATGGAAATAAACTAGCTAGGGCGATGGCAACTTATCTCTGAGAAGAGATGTGTGGCTACATGCCTTTGAACTATTCCGAACTGAGTTACAATGAGGCTCGAAGGCCTATTTATTGTTGAGAAACAATGGAAAACCCTTCACATTCCAAAACCTAACCCTAGAAGATGAAACGCCAAAATTGTGGGCCATGTTTTGGGTAAATTGGTACATCAATTTCCCGGGGTCGTAACTTTGGCATACGATCTCCATTTGACGCGTATGATAGCTCGTTAGAAATATATATCCGAGAACTACCACTTTGGGAAGGGCAACATCGGTCCATGGACCCATGTTGCCCCCATATTTCCCAAAAAACGTCGTTTAGGGCCTCAAAATGGCTCTGGAAGTTCAGGACCCGAAAAAGATGCTAAAAATAGTAAATTGTGCTACAATTACGAAAATTGAAAAACTGAAAGAGAGAGTTGTGGGGGTCCAAATGGGATAGGTGGGTGGCCACCAACATCCACCTGGATCATTCCTCCCCCCTTAGGAAGCAATGGTCCCCATTG